>DVZK01000667.1:0-11194 GCA_018236665.1 Calephelis perditalis | reverse complement strand
ATCACTTAAATATTTGATAACCATGCAATTAATATATTTTTATTGAGTGGCACTTTGAACTTACGTATACCTCTATCAAAAACATTGAATCAGACATCGAATGGACAACATAAACATATTCTCAAAGTAAACCACCAACAAAAAAAACGACGGGTGGCACTCCGGAAGTGCCGACAGAAGTGAAAACTTGAATATTAACATGGCGCATTTTTGATATTTTGGAATAGTTAGGGAATAATTTTGCACGAATTGCTTTAAATATCAGTATGATGATAGTACTATCATTTATGTGGTAGAATACAATATTGATTTATTGCGCTATCGTACAAAAACATGACAACATGAACATTCGCGCAAGCACCCTGCGCCATCTTACGAATTTTTGTCTTACGAATCAGGTCACGTGTCTTGACGAGAGTTTAGAAGTTTTTACCCATTCCAAAAAAAATAATTGCGCAACGCCGCTAAAAAAGTTTTCACTTCAATAAAACGAGTGATCAATCTAAAAAGTGATACAACATTACTGCAAATTGCAATGTATGAAAACCTTGATTAGGAACCAACTTAGTAAAAAAACACATCAGTAGTCATAATATTAGACAAATATGATTTTGGCCATAGACACCTAAACATCCTTACATCAAAACGACCAAGAAGTTTTTAAATCAGTAATAGTTATGATCGAATTATAAATTATTCATGAACCTTTTCAGATTCCAGCACTCAAAAGTAATGCTATTAATCTAATTTTACTTCAAATAAGTCACAAACTAAGGATTTATATTGACAAATCAAGCTGTTTACAGTCCACATTCATGAGAACTACTTCTAACAGATATTGGAATATCTAAATCATGGCACTGTCTACCCTATAAACAAAGCAAGAAAACAATATAATATGAGAAAATAGGAACTTAACTCGATTGCAAGAGACAGCACAATCAGAAACTCACTTTTTACAATTAAATATCTACTATGACTATGACATAAATGCAAATTTCAAATACTACCTATTTCTAAAAAACCTGTAATTTATTCCGTAGTTTTATCAGTCGTGACGGATATATCAAAAAGAATGTTCGATGTTAGTATCTGACAAAAATAAATGTTTTAGTCTAAGATCCGAAGTTAGGTCGACCTACACCGAGCTGATAATAGGGTGAAAACAGTTTTATAGCAATTTTAGTATATCAGAAAATATATTAAAAATGGATCGCCTAAAGAAATTCTTCTTATTTTTTTTTGTATATATCCCGTACTTAAAGTAGGTATAAGACGATTTTGCAGAAGTTGGGTTGCCTTTTATCTGGATTGCCAGATATAAACAGATAATTGTCGATGCTAGTTACATTCACGGGATCGGATAATAAAAAAAATGGTAAATATGAAAAACATTTCTTAAATAATTAAAAATATTCGGTTCAGGCAACCCACTTTTGGTCGCTAACATAGTTAATTGACTATACAATCTGTTTTATTCAATTATCAGATCGGTGTAAGTCGATTTAGGTTCGGATCTTTTACTATTTGAATTCTATGATTCATCAACATTATGCCTTTATATTGTTTCCAGTTTATATAAGAGAACTTTGGCTTTCTTTACCCTGGTGCAGGACAACCTTAAAATTGAGGTAGATAATGGCACAGTTCTAAATTTACACTTATTACCAATGGTAATATTAGATCGTAACATTAAAATACAACTAGACAAGATTTAAATTTGTACACATTTAATTTTGTACCAAT
Organism: Calephelis perditalis; assembly: GCA_018236665.1. NCBI lineage: Eukaryota > Metazoa > Arthropoda > Insecta > Lepidoptera > Riodinidae > Calephelis > Calephelis perditalis. The sequence continues at coordinate 9,448 of DVZK01000667.1, read as the reverse complement.
CATTTCTTTGGAAAATATATTTATTTATAGGTTTGGCTCACTACACTAGAGAAAACCCTTAATTCCTCAAACTCCTAAATACTTCTACTACAAAATAAAATAGTAATGATCAACATTAAATACATTCATACATTGATTAAACACTTTTGCACTAAAACATAGAGAACAAACTAATGTGGACACTAAATCAGATTAAAAACAAATTAAATAATTTCACTACACCTAATAGGAAACTAATACCCGTAGAACAAATTGCAATAATGCTTAATATTAAAACATTTTCAATCGTTTCTTATCCATAACTACTAAAAAGCCATGTATATAACAAGAATTGTTATACTAAAACTATGAGAATATATATACAAATACCACATTTATATAACTAAATAAACAATTCAGATTGTACACGGCCTACATAGTAATATTTCAAACTATAAATACCAAACAGGTAATATGCTGCTTGTAGTAGTCGACTACAAAATGAACAGCCTTTTCACAAACACGTTTATAACAAATATTCAAAAATGTATTGAGAATATGTACATCTTATTAACAGTTACTGAATTTACAATAGCTAAATATGTAAACGCTTATTAACTAATAGATAAATAATAAATATTTTTTGGAGTCAGCATTATTTACAGAAGCTCGCCGCGCCTGGCCAACTCAGATTTTTCTCCACATTCCGTTCGCTCTTATGTGTCTGCCACAGAAACCCACAGTTACGTATCCAAGAGTTATTTTGTTAAATATTTTATAGTATATTTTATTTAATAACATTACATGTAAATGTTTATTTAAATTAAAAATAAGTTAAGAAAATTGTCTACTCGAAATGTGAAGTAAAGATGTGTAATCAGTTAAAGAGTCAATCATTTTCAAACCGGTTCTGAGGATAGTTGAATGAAGAACTTACTTTAGTGTAAATAAATTGTTAGGTCTTTATATATGACTAGCGGCCCGCCCCGGCTTCGCACGGTTATGAAATAAACATATAAACCTTCCTCTTCAATTACTTTACTTATTAAAAATACCGCATCAAAATCAGTTGTGTAGTTTTAAAGATTTAAGCATACATAGGGACAGAGGAAGCGACTTTGTTTTATACTGTGTAGTGACTAGTACTCAAATAAATACATTAGTAAATATGAGAACCGGTTGTAAGTAATCGTCGATTGTTACGCGACGGAACAATAGCTGGGAATTCGTCGTCTTACCGAAACTTGCGAATCAATATCTAATAATCAGCGATTGTTAACTAGTCTTTGTAGCTGATACAATAAGGAACGCGACCTTCCCGTTCCCCATCGTATTCCGGTTACTGTTCATCAAGCGCGAGGGAGGACACTATTTTATGATCAATAAGTGAATGGTTTTTCTAACTAGAACAAAGAGGCGATAAATAAATCAAAAAATCTTTTATGTTGAGCGTTTTTACGGCGTTCTATACCTTCACTGGACAAATGGACAAAAACCTGTGACAGTTTTTTCATTGTTTGTCACGCTTATGCAAATGGTTCAACAATAAATTTTTAACTGTAACAAAATTGCTTTTTACAGCAAAAAAATGGCAAGCTCATTGTATTAAAATTATTTTACAAAACATAGACTATGTAGGTACAAATTACGAACCCAGTGGACGTTTACTAGAAATAGCTATTCTTTGTATTCCGTGTTTATATTTCCTAGAAACATTATATAGAGCACATAAAAAGCGAGCGGAAAAATGCTGAGCTTGACGTCTTTGGCGCGACTCTACATAGAAGGAACTCGTATACCGGCTCAGCGGCGCGCCATGCTTTACGATATGCGCCCACTACGTAGAATGCATGCGGAGGTCAGTTGGTAGATCCGGAGAATCCGGCGTGTTTGACCTTCGCTTAAGAGATAAGTCCTCTGGTTCAGTTTGTTCAGGCCAGTCATCCCAGCGCCAGTCTCCTAAAGCGGTTGTTGGAGGACTTGACGTGTCTGACTCGCAGCCTGCGCCCGTACATCGGTGCATTGCCGCAGCTTGTCGTCTTCTGAATCTCGCCCCGCAACGGCATGAAAATGGAGCATCACCTTCATGAACCAGCGCATGCGCTTTAAGCTGGTTAGAATCTGAGAAACGAGCTGGGCAACGCGCACACGCATAGGGTCTCTCGCCAGTGTGGACACGGAGATGTCGCCTTAAGTTAGCGACTTGTACAAAGTGCCGCGGGCAGTGAGGACAACTGTACGGTTTTTCTCCAGTGTGAAGCCGAAGATGCGTTTTAAGGTGATGATCTCGAGTGAATCGCTTATGACATTCTCCACACTCGAAAGGTTTCTCGCCTGTGTGTGTACGTTCGTGGTTTTGTAAGACGTGCTTGTATCCAAATGAACGTGAACAGACTTTACACGTGAAGAGTTTGTCTCTAGGTGGTTCTGTTGTACCAGGTGAGGAGCCAGAAGAGGGTGGTGAGGGGGGTGCGGCTGCTGAGGTGTCATCCAGTTTTGGAGTACGTCTTCTTTTACGAACTCGGTCCAGTTCCGGAGCGGGAGGAGGCAGAAGGGGTGCGGGAGGCGACGGTGGCCAGGCTGCGAGTAGGGCGCCGGAGTAAAGGTCCGCTGGCAAGCCAGCGACAAGCGCAGCCGCTCTACTCGCCAGCAGTCGCTCTGCCAACATCGGTAGAGTTTCTTCTCGCATGCTCGACAGGGATCTGACTGACACACCTGAAACAAATGAAACTTCTCTTTATTACCGGAATCATTAACAAAGAACCATTGATATTTATACAATGTCTATAGAAATTGATGCTTAATTACTGCCAAGTGGAATTTTAGTTTGTGTAGATATATTAAATATTCTATTAAAGGCTTTTACTAGCTGTCCCGGCGAACTTTCAGTTTGTGTAGAAATAAATATAATATTATTATTTATAGTTTCCTCTCCCTTTTTACCCATGTTCTTATCTTTAAATCTTTGCATGGACTTTCACTAACAATTCAAAACCAAAATTAACAAAATTGATCCAATTCTTTGGAAGTTAAGAGCTTACTTACATTTCTGCGGTTCATTTTTATTGTATTTATTTAAAAAGCAACCTATGTCAATCTCTAGACTTCGGACTATCCCCGCATACCAAAATTATATAATGTCAAGGTCTGTTGTAATGTGAAACAATGATAAACAAACATATTCTCATATTTATAATAGCCACTAGCTGTCATTCGTGGCTTCGTACACGCGTTAGAGTGACTTGTCGTGGTTGACGATGGGAACAAAAGATGTTCACGCAGTAATTGTTGACTCGGGCTATGAGCACTACAAGGTAAATTTTAGTAAACATCCGTTAAGTAGTTTTTTCCTAAAAAGTGAACAGCCAAACTGACAAAATTTTAATAACCCTCGTTTTGGGTTCAGTATCTTGCATACAATAATCATTACTTTTACTATTTCTTGTACAGGTATAGTTTTATTACTGTTTCATTATATCTCTAGATTAGGCGTTAAGTTAAACCTTCGCACTTAAAATAACATTTAATGGATAGTAGGGATTACTATACCATAGTGTATTTAATGAAGCCTTTATTGATAAACGTTCGCAGTCAGCATTTACTTTAATCATACGTAACAAAACAATAAAAGCAACTGTCCGTAGGCGGCGGTTACATTATTAACAAAAACTACGTAATCTACTATAACATTGATGTAGGATTACTTTTAAAATTAAAGAACATAACTTTAGGTTAAGATTAGAAACAGACATTTCTGTTGTTTTTGCAATTTGCAAAACAGCTTTAAATTAAAGAAGGCCGAATAGTATGGACTTCCCATATCAGAATAAAAAAAATATTCAAATCTGAATACTCTTAAGAATAAACTAAGAAATTGGTTATTTACTTCCGTTACGGGTTGACTCGCCTAAGCAAATAGGCAGCCAAACCTATCGATATCGTACTTATCAGTGGAGTAGAGCAAAAAACGTAGCAAAAAGTGAGGCAGGCGGCGGAGGAAACATTTGGTGGCAATCACCACCGCAGGTCACTTCCGTCCCGACCTGTTGCGCAAATTGCAACGAAACTCATATTCTCTAATACTTTCTATAGCAGATTGCCATATGTGTATCCAAACGCTCATTCAAAGTACTCTTGCCCTTGCATTTGCAATTTGTATCTCTCAATAGAAATTTGAAATATCAATTCAAAAACTAGCTTGCTTACTTCTCGGGGTCATAAGTACCCAAGTGCAAAATTATATCACGAACTGTCAAAGCGTATTGCCAATAAGCACAAACTTTAGTTTCAATGAAGTTTATTTTTATTTTAGCTACATTAATAACAAATATCAAAATACACCATTTCAAGGGATTCTGATTTTGTTTAAACTTAATATTCATCTTTTTTTAAGATATTGGAAGGTAAACAAGCAGACGGATTTCCTGGTGGTACGAAATTCACTCTGCGTAGTTGGTAATGGTGCATTGCCAACTACTGGAAATTGGAACAATAAATTTTTTAAAACAACATGACACATAATCTCCTTATAAATTATTTCATATTACTGATTTCTTAAAAATCAATCGACACCATATTGAAAATACGCGCGCCAAACCAACCTAGCTTCTTTTGAAATAAATATACCTAAGATATTTTGAATAAGAATTGGTAAATTAGAAAAGATCTTTTAAAGGGCGTTACAAAATTAATAAAAGTACTACCGTACAATTAAATTTTATTAGAAGTGGCCGGATGATAACTCGGGCAGGACTGCTTTCCTACATAATGGAATTAATTATTCTTTCAGCGGCAAACTCCGCCTCGCTCCTCCCAAATTATATTCAAATATTAATTTCACCGAAGAAAAGCCTTTTTGAAAGCACTTAATTAAAATTAGACAAAATCATAATTGAAAGTTCTCCTCGAGGCGTGAAGGAGCCGGGCGGGGTGAGGGAAGACTGCCTTGCATTATCTACTTAGACGTTGAATTAATTTCGACACGGCTTTGAACTCTCCCATCAAAACTAATTGGAACACGATGAATATTTTCAAATTTGATTTAAAGCGACATCTAGAATAGAAATTTATATCTGAGACTAACCACGCGTTTACACAAGCGACGTATCGGATTCGTGTTTTGTTCTTTTTTTAATCTTTTACAAAACGAGGAAAGTATGACATACTAATCGTGTACCATAGTAAAAACTTATTGAAAAATACTGTAGCTTTTTCATGAAGTTAGTCACACATACTTGACTCTTTTTTATTCATTTATGACTTAATACTAGTGTCGTACTAGAAATATAAGTATTTCATGATATAATGTTTGCTCTCGTATGATGATATAATTTTTTCTGAAAACAACATTTTATTCTGACACTGGTTGATGATAACAGCCTCGAAAAAGAATCAAAATTAAATATTTCATTTCCCAAATTCACATTTACCTTACAAGAGGCACATACGAGTATAATACTTTTTAATATGAAGAGTTCTTCAAGTTTACGCATTTTGTCAAATTCAGTGTAATAAACCAAGAAACACGCGATGCGGGTAATTGTTACCTACGGATAATTCAATCGAGATACAAATTAACATCCATATCTTAATTTATTATATGTAAAAAGAAAGATAAATTATTAGTTTTTATACTTCTATCGAGAGCTTTTGGCAGAATTCCATTAAAGATAAAATTTTAATAACGCTTGTATTTTCTAACAGTCAACCGATTTCGCTATCGAAGCATCACGAGGGCGATTACATCTGTGGAGTTAACTTTAATTGTAATAGCCCTGATGACGCTTAAATACCAAAACCGGTCGGCTGAAAAACAGTAAAAATTAATTCTTCTTCTTCTTCTTTTATAAATATTGCTTTCAATAGTTTTTCATGACATATTTAGCCAACATCAGGTACGGTTGATTTTTAAAAATGATTTGTGAAAAGTGCAAGTGCTATTTGTAAAACGTGTTTTTTTTATATTTGAAGGCAAACAAGCAGACGGATTTCCTGATGTTAAAAAATTCACGCCGCCTAGAGACACCAAAGGTTGTAATGGTGCGTTGCCAAACTGAGGCCGGGATGTTAGGCCTCGAGCAAGAGTAGTTTACCGGCTACCTTATCCCTGAACCGGAACTCGCGCTGACGTTATGGCGGCAGGAATAGGTAAGGTGGTACCAATCCGGGTGAGTCGCTGCGAAACTCTTCCACCTAGTACGATGTCACAGTGTTAGTTACGTGAGCCTATGCTCGCCTTTTACGAGCTGCCTGGCAAGGAAGGCAGACGGTCTATTCTACAAAGCCCGGACCAACACGGGGAAAAGAAAAGTAAACTATGTAATCAATTATTCTTATAGTCATTTACCGATAATAAGGACTGGGCTACGTAGTGGCACGTATTAGCGAATTATGCCATAACTTTTTAATAACATTCCACTCGCTGTTTCCAGAATAAAGAGCGGGTCGCAGTTGTGCCGGGAATCGTAATTTTTGAACCCAACCAAACTTTTTTATTACGGAGTTATACGGAAAATTGAGTTACCAACTATAAAAATTAAATATTCAATGAGTACTGCCAAAGTTGGGAGGCATTCAGATTAATGTCATGATAGAATTTTAAATAATAAAATTAATATAAATGATTATTTTATGCAAAACTATTTTATTACTAACGTATTAAAACTGATTCATAACGTAGTACTTACTATATAATATTTGGGTAAAATAAGGAAATAAGTAGTAGCATCTACCGAAACATATTATTTTCATTAAAATAGTCAAGAACAATTTGGGGAAGTAAATAGTCAAGATATTCGTATCATTTATTACACATAGCTACTCTTATTAGAGTCAACTTCACAAAGATAGTACCGATCTTTGTTAGATACCTAGAAGAATATTTTTACAAGCTTTCATTTAAATTGCAATTTATGCCGTGTGAAAGGAATAAAACAAAAGAAAAATGGAGGGAGGTATACCTTACTTTACAGTTTTTATTAGTCAATTCAAGATTCCAAATTATAGAAAAAATATTATGTTTCTCTTCGGATTATATGTAGTTAAGAACAGGTAAATACGAAAAATTTATGTTTTAATAGTTTTATTTTTTTAATGTCCAATGTCTTATACATTTATATACATTTTGCCATGTTTAAGTGTTATTTATTACCCACCAGCGAAAGTGAAAAAAACATTTTTTTTGTAATTTAAAATCATAACGAAAACGTGTACCTATTGTTCCTCTACTTTCTGTTTGTCGCTTTTCTTACTTTACGCCGTATATATTTGTCCTGCTTGAATTTTGCAACTCAATTTCAAAGCAATTAAATTTTATGATATAATGGAGCTGATATTATGAAGATGGATGCTGAAGTTGGTCATAGGAACTAAACATTCACAAAATGATCCTATCGCGTTTTGGCTCAGATTATACCTCTTTTCTCAAGCCTACTGCTGGGAATAGCTCATTAATTTCAAATTTTTTAAAAATTGTGATAAGCTCATTTCATTTTTTTTTGTTAAAAACTCATTTCGTTATAAATCACTTTTAGTTCTTTGTTATCAGTTAATCGATATTCTAGTATTATTGCATTTGTTATCTTACCAATTAGAGCAAGGTTAACATTTAAAAGAGTTTAACGATGTTGTCTTACTAATAGCTTTTACAATGATGGTACTTGACCTTTGGTATGACACACATTTTAATGCATTTTTATTTGGCAATTAGTTCATCATATTACTTGGTGACTAACTGACAATATTGATTGAATGAATGATTGACGAAATAATTAACGACGAGTTATATGTAATAGAAAACGTACAGTACAAAATTAGAGCTATTGTTTGTGCTGTTTTAAAGCAACGCTCTAGAGCGTCCTAAGCACAGACTAAAGTACTGGCGCCTTAATTAGCCCAGTTCTTAAGATGGCCCATTTTCAATATTTTGTATTTTTTAAAGTTGGAAAGAGTTAAAATTACTACTATGATTCGTAGGTAGTAATTTAAACCCTTTCAAACATTCAAACTTGAAAAAATACAAAATATTTAGAATAGGCTTTCTTAAAACTGAGCCATCTTAGTACCTCAGTAAGAGAACTACACGTTGTCCTAAGAACTAAATTGACATTCAAATGCATATCGCTGTCTTTTTGAGGTGAGCGTCTCTACTTTGTCGCCTACAAACTGTATTCCTCCTACAACATTAGTTCCGTGGACACTCGGTACATCAGAGAGAGTTAGCAATATTTAGAATTATACAATGTATGTAACCTTCAGTGGCAGTCTATAGTTTTATGCTCGTTACACACTGGCCACAGCTTTTAACGCCAATGTTAATCGCCAGTCCGGCACAACAGTAAAAGACGGCGATGGAAAGAACTAATATGTTACCTATACATCTAAGAGTATATCTAGTTTGACATAGATAGTAAATAAGAAGACGACTCTCTTGATGGTAAGAGACAAATGCCTTTTACGAGTCTAGAGACAAATTACAACAGATGTTAATAGTAGGGGAGCCCAAGAGGGGATTTTTGCAATAACTCAGGCGCGTCAGCGTAAGAGATGGGAGATACCTTGTACCATAGTTAAAAACCTCCATTATACATTAAATCTGTATGAAAATAAGCAAATGTAGGGTTGTCTGTCTATTTATTTTTTGGTTTGTAAAATACTCGAGTATATCAGATTAAAGTACACTATACTTTGCATACTTTACTATACATGCTTAAACTTTCTGTTGATTTGAAAAATATGTACGGGAGTAGGAGGGTCAGAAATTTTCTAAAACAAGTCTATGTTCATTGTCCATTATGGCAGACTGTCCGATTGACATTTATCTGTAACTGGGGACATATTACACATGTACGCTATCAATATTTGATGAGTTAGCCTATAATCGAGTGCCTGTAATAGTTATTTTAGCTTCTAGATGCTCAACGCACCTCTAAAAGTAACATTTTTAATTTCCACTTATTTTCGACAAAGTCCAATAGGTAACCATGACACTGGAGTAACTACACATTTAGTATCGCGGGCTCCCCTACTATAAAGTTGTTTCGATACCTTTTAAATTCCTAGTGTAGTAATTATATATTCTTTTAATTTATTTAATATTTAACCTATATATGCCGTCTTTTCGGTCACATTCATGTTTTATTCAATGTGCATTTTATAACATCAAGATATCCGACTGCTTCTTTACCTTGCAATCTTTTAAACAAAAAATGAGTAACAAAACGTAGTAGGTACTTAACAATATAATTAAAAGTTTTCGATTGAGTGGAAAAACATAGACGTCAAAAATATACTAAAATGAAGATAAATCTACAACATTGACTAAAATGAGCTCACCCTTTTCTATTTTTTACACACTAAAGAGTTGTAATTATCCCCTCTCTATACGCGAGATCTATTTGTCAACACCACACGGTGAACATCTTATGGGTTCTCGTGTGGTCGTCGCACCACTACTCAATATTGCGTAAGG
>DVZK01000666.1:0-11195 GCA_018236665.1 Calephelis perditalis | reverse complement strand
TTGTCCAAGGATATTTATTTTATTATTAAACATTTTGCTAGAAAAAAAGCAAATATAAATACTGTCAACGTTAAAATAGTCGTGTCTGTGCACCAACTGAGAGGAGAAACTCTACAAAGTGTCATTGTGTACTTCATCCATATAAATTATACAACATGAATTAAGTCAATTTGTTTTCTATTTCTATCATACCTTTTTTAATTGGTTGTTTGCACGTTGTAAAGGAATAATATTAATAAGACTTATGAGTGACGTCGATTTATCAAAAGACTAGATAATAGATACCTGCAGCAGCTTGCTAAAAGTCGCCACCACCGTACCACCACCTTATTGATTCCTGTCGCCACAATATCAGTGCTCGTTGTTATTGTCGTCCGGATGGTAGAGTAGCCAGTAAGCTTACTCAAACGGCTTAACTTACCAACCTCAGACTGGAAACGTATCATTTGCACCTCTAGTTTATAGATACGAATAAAAAGGTGATGTATATTTTGTTCTTAATGGAAATCCGTCTACTTGTTTGCTTTCTAATTTCATAATACGTTAAAGCAGTACAAAATGAAGTAACCCGATTCGATTTTAGTTTAAACATCGTTACGAAAGGGGCCGGGGAAGAATAAATTTGTTTTCACGCAGGCGTCGGGCGGGGCGATCAAAGCACCGCCCTATAATGACCGAAAAACTATGATGTTCGAGTTTTGACCTTCAGTTTTTATTCAATACTTCATTTTTATATACGGTTTTAATGTATACTGTCTGGACCTTAATAATTATTGTGTCCATCCAGTGTGTATTCTTTTATTGTTATGCCCGCCGCATAGGTCTGACAAAAGGAAATGTATTTATGTGTACCAAGCTGTAGAAGAAATAGGGAGGGTGGATCTTGACGAATCTCACTGTTTATCAAGCAAACTTGTGCTCCATAGAGCAGAGATTTTATTAGCTGTTAAGTGTATCTGTAACTGCGACACAATAATAAAAAAAATTATGGACACTGACCATACAAATGGTACTTGTGCATTTTGACGTTTTATAAACTGCCATCGAATCGGACTCGTGGCCTCACACCAAGAAGATCCGGAAAAAGAAACTCAGTTAGCTTGTCTTTTCTTATTACCTTTCTTTTCTTATATGCCATCATATTTCTTACCCCGTACAAAATCTTAGTGGTACCAATTATGGACAGTTAGTAGTTTACTCTTTGGTACCAATTGCCAACCGCAACAATTCCAAAAAGACACGACTTAGGAACCATTGAAAAAAAGGGTACAAATTCTTTTAAGGTCGGCAAAGCATCTGTGATACTCCTGCTGCGATATAATTCTCCTGATCCATCGATCCATTTGTCCGCTTACCAACCATTAAAATTATGATGGATTTAAGAACTAACCTGACTATTCCGAGTTTTGTATACTAGGAATAAATTAAAAAACTGACTAAACTAGAAAATTTTTCTCTGTATTAAAAAAATAACAAACCTTGTAACGAATCAGGAATCTTTGTCAAGGTATGTTACAAATGTTAAAACATTTTTCTTCTCATTATATTTTACTAAAAAAAAAAACGTCCGAGAACGGACGCTTGTTCTTTGAACAATATGAGCTGTATCTGACTTTGAATAGTATGAGCAAAACAGTTGCTTATATTATAAATTCTCAATATTGAAATGCACAGGAGTGCCTAAAATGAAATATCTCATGACTTAGAAGAGGCAACCGACTAATATTGTATATAAATTCAACCAGATAAAATTTATTCATGGTAACAGATAAATTTACGAGAAACCCAACAAAATATTTCTGCTTTGAAGGGTCATAATAAGCTATTTTTAAACATCTCTTATGTACGAAGAAAACTCTTCTAAAATTTTAAAAATGCATGTGCTAAAAATGGCAAAAATTACGACTTGCTTAGTGCATCTACGCGTAATACCCTACATGCAAGAGATAAGATGAAAATTACAGTCATAAAATCGCATGTGTGAACGAGTGATTGCAACACGTATTAATTACTACGTATATTACTTGGCCTAATTAAAACGAGGTGAAAGTTTTTGCTACATATAAATCTTTAAATTAGTCTTTTAGCGCGATTGCGAATAACTGTCGCAAATGTGATTTTTTTTTAATCCTGTTATCACTATTGGTCTAAGGTAATCTCTTAATAAAATGCATGTATACAATTGAACAAAATGGAAATAATTTGTAGGTATATTCTATACTCTCTATTATCTGAACGTCGTGGAATTCCATTGTATATTTGATATTTGATACAAACACGCAATGTACTTTTTCACAGATATTTTTAGTGAAGTGTTATTATTTTATAAGTTTATCAGTTTCTCTGTTTAAGTTATTATCGGGGCTACACATCATTGCTATTAAAACATAAAAAAATGTATAACATTTTATTTCAATAGAAATAATATTGTAAAAGACTTGTATTTATAATTTTATTAAAAGTTAAGTTGTAGCCCTCAAGATAAAAGAGAGAATTATAAAAGACGAGAATGGATAGTTTATGAAATCAATAAAAAAATTGTAGAAAAGTACAAATGACTGTTTGTATTAAATAAGAAAGTTGCATTGAGAAAGAAATAAAAAGAAAGAAAATTTAATTTAATTTAAAAGATTGAGAAAAAGTACCTATATCAAATTGCGTCTTCTGCAGTCTCCTGCAGCTGTGTAATATATCTATATATTATATAAATCGATATCACGTATTAACGGATACATAAGGTTTTCACCGCTTTTAAAAATTTATTAAAAGGGTTATTGTATATTATAATTATTCATATTATGAAAAACCATCCTACGACATATAAGTGTATAAAATCATTCCATCCTACTTACGTCTCTACAATTAAATCCGTCGTGAAAGTTTATTTGATCTCACCTAAATTTAAAGATAAAAATTTTGTAATTATTTTAATGTTTAAAATTGGAAAAATGTGATTGCTTAACTTTTAAATTTATTTTAGGTAAAGGGTTTAAAGTATTGCAGTTAAAATTGTTTAAACAAGAGAATAAAAACTCTTAATGTTTGTCTTTCAAGGCCAGTGATTTTGATATTAATTAGTCAAAAAGTTATATTGTGACTGTTAACATAAGTAATGAGACTTTTAGAATGTATTTTAAATAATCCTTAACATACACATTTTCAAAATTTATTGAAATAAATAAATTACACATACCTATGTCCATTTTTTCATATATTCGTGTCATTACGACTCATTTACACAAGGATAATTTTCGCTTCAAATCAAAGTTTTGTGTTTGGTCAACATATAATTATAATGGTTGACAACTACAAGAGTAATTTATGAAATAAAATAAATTTAAGTTATCGAAGCTATAAGTAGTATATAATTTTTTGTAATATATGTTTTTTTTTAATTTGTAATTTTTGTACCATTAGGTACTAGTTTTGAAGGTCTAGGAAATAATAGTTTATTACTTTTTAAATAGAAACGTAATCTGATTATGTTTATTTTTTGTTAATAATCGCGAGGAATTAATCTTGTGTAAACGAAACGATGTCCATATTGTTCGTCCAAATATACAGCCATCTTTAAATGTTAGCTTCAACCATTTTAATGTTAAGTGACATTGAGCTAAAGAAAATAGTTATAGATTTGAGGTAAATGTGCTATATATTCATTCATGTGTATTCTAAGTATGTACATAACTTGTATATAAATATAGATATAGTGTTGGTTTTGAATATGACTTTGCACAATAGGGATTCCATACAGTTGTTTTTAAAACCTTAACATGTGCACATTCTCGTAAAAATTGTTAGTTTCTTTTTATTACAATTTATAATTTAACCTACATGTTTTTAAATTAGTTAAGGTATATGTCTACTTCTTCTGTAGTAAAAATATAATTCTGTAGTAAATATAAACCATAACAGAAACAGGTCGACTGTTCTAAGACAAAACTGACTAAGCACTAAAATACATATAAACCAAACGATGAAGAAAATTCGCGTGTTTCGAATAATTTAAATATATAACTCACTTTCGGTATTTTTGTAACTTTTTTAGTTTTATCTTTTAGCAATATACGTAAATGGCTAATTTTGAAAGTAACGCATTTCTAAATGAATTATCGATTTGATGACAAAATACAAAATGTATTTAAAGAAATCACTAAAACATAGAATCATGTGGTTTTGATAAAATTTTCTATTATTGTGCTTATGTATTAACCCCCGAAGGAAAAAAAGTGTTATTTGTTCTACTTGTCTGTGTTTGTCTGTCTGTGGTATCATAGCTTTTGAACGGATAGACCAGCAACAAAATGAATTACTAGCTGGGATGTTATTATTGAATAATTACAAGATTACAATAAAATTATTAAATGTTTTGCTATATTAAATATTTCAATGTTCGAATATGCGACTATACTAGATAAGTGGACATATACCTTTACTAGTTGAATTTTGTCAGTGGGTAAGCAATATTATGTATTCTGTTACATTTATTTTAATTCTAACTATTGTTTTACTTCAATCTTGTCTATTTTAAATCATAGATATAAGAAATATATGCACTTCTCTCCCTTTTTTAAAAATAAGCAAATACTTAGCCCAATGTTTACGAAAATTCCGGGGATTAGGTTTCGCAGGGACTCACCCGGATTGGTACCACCGCCTCACTTAACTCAACTAAACTAAGTAAACCGGTAAACTTACTTTTGCTCAAGGCCTAACATCCCGGCCTCAGGTTGTTACCTACCACCTTTGGTGTCTCTAGGCGGCGAGAATTTCTTACCATCAGGAAATCCGTCTGCTTGTTTGCCTTCCAATAACATTAAAACAAACAAATCTGACTGTGAACTTGACTAATTGTGCGTAATTTGATTGGTTAACGTCCATGGTACGTGAGGCGACGTGTATTTATTACATTTAAGTACTTGAAAAAGTATTTGCTTTTACGATTGTTTTAAATATACTTAGAAATCACCAAGACTTTTAATCCAGGTTTTAAATAGGTTTTACTTTAAATATAAGTCAAAACTGGACATTCTGTATATTACTTTATATCTATGATTATATCTCAATATATATTTTCATGTTGTTCGTTTAAGTATGTGAGCTTAGAGAGTGGAATGTCTTTGAAATTTACTGTGTACCTACCTACCACTATATTTTGTCTGCCAGCTAATACGAAGATTTAAGCATTCGAGGCTTCACTGTAACGTTTTAATGCAATATTTCAATACGTGTATTTCAAACTGCGACTTAAATAAATGTAATATTAAAAAAACAGTGAATAAAAGCGCCACAGACTATTTTATAGTAACTATCATTGACAACAGGTGAAAGCTTTCTGCGACTGCATCAGGATTAGTACCACCACTTTCCAGGTTTCTGTTTCTGTAAAAAAAAACTTACTCCTACGTTATACCTGTACCGTCTTGTTAATAAAAATCGCTTACTCCAAGTATCATCCCAGCTTAAAACTGTATTTGTTATTCCCTGAGTAACCAAGTACTGACTTCATATTGAAAACTTAAAACATAAACACGATGTAACCGTAAAATAATAGCACATTCCTTACGAAGGATTAACGCATGTGTTATGGCAACACAAAACGTGTTTTCGTCCCATTTGGCGGGAACGCGTAAAAGGACTGGGGCGCTTTTTTAGGATTTACTCCAATCTTACAGATTAAAGAGACAAAAAGTAGAAAATACTTAACATTTAAATTGTTTTATTGAAAACAGTGTGAGACAAAAGTAAGAATCTGTGATTTCAACGTTTCGTGTAGGTTATTGAATACAAATTTTTGTTTAAAAAATGAGGGAGAGATATGGGACTGGGTGAATGATACGATTTATTGTAGAAAAGCTAAGAAAATTCATGATGTCTGGGACATTGTTGAAACAGCTTTAGGTGACTACCTATTATGACAAAAATTAACATTGGCTGTCACGTGCAAAAATATAACTAAAAGTACAAGCTACTCGTATCATAGGATTATTAAGGAGTTAAACAAACTTGCCTAAGATAAAGAAAAAACAAAAGGGGTAAAATATGCATTTCACAAATTATAAATTGCCTTATTACAGTTTATGTTTATTAAGTATTTTGTCGTAACTTATGGCAGCAATTTTCTACTTTGGGAAAAATAGTAAAAATATAAAGGAAGAGGCAGTATAACAATAGGTCTTAGTGTGTCTCGAGTGGAAAAAAACATTTTAATTCTTATTTTTTTAGGTTATCCGTCAGTCAATGCAATTAAATTGTTAAAACTGACAACTAAACCAATCGAGTAATGACCCGCCTATATCTCAACTTATTTCTTCGGATTTGTTGTTCAACTAGTTTATTATCTGTTCGCGCGCGAGAATGAACAGACGTCTGGTTCCATACAACATGACAGCATTCAGCTCAAAGAATGTCTATTACAAAAACCACCTTTGATATTCTTTATTAAAACAGCCGTCGCGAAGATCTCTTAGAACAGATACATCCTATTATTTTGCTAGTATTCCGGTTTTGGTGTTCCATCACTGTGGCATAATGTCACAGGAAGAACCAGTTGAAAGATGAAGTTCTCGGAAAGCCAGGTTAATCAAAGACTATATTTCTGTAAACTCTTAGTAATGAAAACCTGGGTTGCCAACTTTTCGTCAACTGGTTTTCCGGAAATTTCGCGTAAATTCTGCGTCTGGGCCAAGAAATCGTAATTATAATCTCAAAGATTAGCAAAATAATAATAGGTACTTTATTAACCTTTAACACTTTTTAGTTAAGTTTCACGAGATAGCTTATATTTGTTTAACACGTATCCCATATATTTCCATTCTGTAAGCTCAAATACAATCTAGTTTATGGGTTTATGTAGTCTTGTCAGGAAATGACAAATATAATGAATAAAAATTTTGTAACAGATTCTTCTATGTGTGGTGTCATCTGAATTTTTGATTTAAATATTAGTTGGTGTCTTGTGGAAGCTTAGATTTGGGGTTGTAGCAAAGAATTTACTGTAATAAGTTAGTCATAAACGCAGTACCTTTTTCCAGCACTAGAAAAAGGTACTGCGTTTAACAAAACCTGTTCTATATATTCAAATATAAACATTTCAAACAAAATTGAAATGAATGTGCTCATAGATGTCACTTTAAAAGATTACACAAAGAGTGTCACCATGTTTTTTTTACATACCTATACTTACGACCCCAAAGTTAAGCAGCGATCTGTTTCTGTATAAACTACTTATTTAGTCATTTTAAATACATCACATTAATCACAAGTCACATTTTAAGATTAGTATTGACGTAGCTACGGTGACGTGGCTTTTCTGTTATCGGTGTTTAGATATTGATGGAATTTGATAACAATCGCAGAAATAAACCTTAAATTACAAAAATAACTAAGTTTTTGAATATTATAACGATAATATAAACATGGATAGTTGGTTCCTTTGTGTAACTTTGAAGATTTATCAAATACCCAACTTTTAAAACTTATTATACCTAGATTATTATTCAAAAGCTTAGATGAACATTGTCTTAATCGAAAAAAATATTAAAATCGCAGTTAACGAATCTGATTTTCCATACATATTTGTCAATAATCATAGTTCGATTTAAGAGTACCTGCATCCCTCATTAGGAAAAGGTTATATACCTACCTACCTATGCATATAATAAATGCAATAAATTACTTAAAATCAAACAACAACATCATGTTAACATATTCTTATTTTATTTACCATATTTTATTTAAAAATTAAGACCACCTAACGAGGTTGCAAGATAACTGAGATTTGTCTAGATTGTTCTGACTCCAGATATTTCGTATGATGTCCAGAATCTCAAACGAAAACAAAATATCCCTACAAAACATAATTTTGTTCAAAACAAATGCCAATTATATGACTATATGACACCGACCAAAATTATATATAAACAAACAAAAACAATGAGAGTACAACAGTTATACATATACATAAAGCACATGTATATTAACATACAAAATATTGAAAAACTTAACCCACTTTAATCTCTTTTACGCTAAAAAAAGACAACATTTCAAAATGTGTTACTCGACGCGCTAGTCATTATCTTTACCGAAAATATGAACGAATTATGTTAAAAGTTCAATTACATTCACTGGGGCACAGCTTTTTAATAAGCTGCCAAAAAAATGCAAAAAAACGTAAGACACGCAACTTTCCTTTAATGCTTTTAAATCTCAACTTCTTCTTTCTTTAAACTTCTTCGTGTTCGAGGCACGCGCGAATCAGAAAACACGACGCAGATGCTGCGGGTGAATACGCTAATAAAACGCCCTTTCAGGACAAGCTCTTAGCCCTCAGGATTACTTCAGATACCGACCAAGAGCTAAATACAAATAAATTGTAGTTAATCATTATATTATTTACTTCGACAAATGTAGCACATTTTTGTGACAACAGGGATGCAAGGTTGCTTCAGGTAAAACTCGTAAATATAGGACTAAACGGGGAAACGACACCATAACCCCTAGCTACGTCAATGTAGATCTATAGTTTTCCGTACCTTTAGGTTTAGTTGTAAATTATGAATGGATCCTAGTAATTTTTTAAGATATATTAAGTAGTGTTAGGCTTATAGCTGATTTTATTTATATCGTTAAATGTCACTAGGCTAATTTCCGCCCATCGATGGATACATTAAAATTTATGTGATATAATATAATTACATTTTTGGTGACTTGTCAGTTCATGTTATACAATTTTGGCTCGAAAATAAATATATTATGAACTAAAGTTGTTTTTTTCTCACATTTTCAGATAGCTGGCATTTGAGGCAAATATGATATTGGTATTTGTGATATTGGCATTAGCAAATACGATATCTAATATAGTGACGGATTTGCAAAAAAAATAGCCAAAAGAAGAGCTTAGCAGTTATTAGACTGCTGTGCAGCAGCTTGTCCTGATTAGTATTGGTTTTACTTATTGCTATCGCCATAGTCATACTCTATACTGGAGATTAGGGTGGTAGACTTGCGTTAGGGCTTAAGATCCTAGTCATAAGATAGCATTAGTGACAGTGATGAAGAGATATATCTGCTTGTTCGCTGTCGTAAAATATAAAAAAGCTTTAAAATAAATTTTGAAAGTAAAGAACCAGGTGAATTTTTCAACTGTACAAAATATTTCTCTTTCCCCGTGTTGCTTTCTGTCCGCTGAGTAGAGTAGACCATCTGCCTCTTTGGCAGGCACTCGCGAGAGACAAGCGTAGGGTGAATAATTAAAGTACCAACAAGATAACTGATGGTAAAACCCGGTTAGGGATCTATCGCCCCCCATATTCCTGACGCGTTATGACTCTGTTATGTTCCGGTCCGAAAGGGTAGCCTGTAGATTTGTTCAAATGGCTAATCCTACCAACAGGAAAGCGACGAACCTATAATGTCTCTGGTATCTTGTGGAAGCCACGATTGTCTTTTACTTTCAGGAAAGCCGTGTGCTTGTTCTCTGTCCTTATAAATAACAGAAAATCTTCAAGGTCGTCGTCTCTGGATGTTAAAGTAGATAACACTGCATTACCAACCCAAGCTGAGACGTTAATCCTGTAAAATCTAATCTCATACAATTTAGACTCTATAGTCTAGTGTTCTGGCGTCGGACCGACTTCTTGAAGTCCCAAGTTATAATCCCAGGTCGGGCAACAAAAAAAATATATTTTCAATTTTTTAACAAAATAACGCTGCCCGGAATCGGATATGTGTAAGCTTGGTGCTTGGTGGTAGGCTGGCCCTATCACATTGCGGAACAGTGTCTTCGACTTGTTGTGTGTGCCCTGTTTGTGCCCCTGCCTACCCTTTCGGGGATATGAGCGTAAAGATACTTTTTTAACCTCATACCAGAACATAACGGGGAATACTGGGCTTATGGCATCAGAAAATGTATTTAACAAAATATGTCCTTTTTAGAAATTTCAGTGATGTATTTGTATGAAATAATTTCATGAAGTCGTCAAGATGAGGTCTTGATTACATCTACAGATTATGTCCACACCTTGAAAATTGACAACGATATTTGAGATTTGTTAAAATTGACCTTTGATCAAATAACTATAATTAAAATCTAGTTGCTACCAACTGTTTTATTTACATTATATTTTATTAAGTATACATAAAGCTGGTCAGGGTACGTTGTAAAAGCTATATTTCATTCATTCATTCAAAGTTTATGCACAATAATGTACAAAGGTGGACTTAATGCAGCATGTCATTCTCTACCAATCAACCTAACTATATTTATAATGTGATTTTAGTAAAAAAAATTGGGATGAGTCACACTCATCACTTAAGGGTATGAAAAATAGATGTTGATCATCAAATTTCTGAGAATCGGTTAAGCCGTTTCGGAGGAGTTCAATCAAGCACATCGTGACAGGAAATATATATTTAGTTTAAAAAAAATTCAATGTTATTATATTTGACAGAAGCTAACCATGATGTAGCTAAGAACTATCTCTAGCTATATTATAAGCGTACCTTTGCACCATTCTTCTATCTAAACTGACTAAATGTGTGTTAAACACTATTACCTACTATTTATTTACTTATTGAAATTTGAAATAAATCTATAAAATCTTATTAAAAGCAATGAAACATACAAAACGATAGTGGCCTTGTACACAGATCAAATGCTAGGTATATTATATAATACTGGGCGACCCGGCAGACGTTGTTCTGCTATGAAAAAATTGGGGTGAGTCACCCTTATCAATAAGGGGTATGAAAAAGATTCACCCTCATCACTTAGGGTTATAAAAAATAGATGTTGGCCGATTCTCAGACTTAATCAATATGCTCACAAAATTTCATCAAAATCGGTCAAGCCGTTTAGGAGGAGTATGGCAACGAAAACTGTGACACGAGAATTTTATATATTAGATAATATCTGAGTTTTAAAAAGTGTAATCATTACAATCATCACTAAATGTTCATTATCATAATCAAAAGCTGGTAGGATGCTTGCGAAATCCCTTACAGTTATTATTTTTATATTATAAAATAATTATAATAATTATGTAGACAGGTACAAGGATAGGTAATGGTACAAATATATAATATACTAGCTGACCCGGCAGACGTTGTTCTGCTATGAAAAAATGGGGTGAGTCACCCTTATCACTAAGGGGTATGAAAAAGATTCACCCTCATCACTTAGGGTTATAAAAAAT
>DVZK01000665.1:0-11205 GCA_018236665.1 Calephelis perditalis | reverse complement strand
ATGGTGCGTTGCCAACCTGAGGCCGGGATGTTAGGCCTCGAGCAAAAGTAAGTTTACCGGCTACCTCACCCTCCAAATCGGAACAGGTCATGACGTTCTGGCGGCAGGAATAGGTAAGGCAGAGGTACCAATCCGGGTGAGTCGCTGCGAAACTCTACCACCTTGTAAACGTAGTAAGTAAAACTAGTAACGTAAGCAGTCTTAAAATAAACGAAAACCATTCACCCGTCCACACAAGCATTCGCCAGACATGGCAGTGCAAACGACACAAATAAAACATTAGCCAGAAAAAGATGCACTTCCCGCATAAACTGATACTAAACATGCTCTTTTTTCACTATCAGATGCAATAAACCAACCAGTTTATGTGATTCCGACAACATCTCAGTTCATAGGTCGACCAGAAAGCTGGTACACTTCGCCAGAGTGGGCTGACCGTTACTCTTCTCAGAAAGCGAGGTGACCATGACATCCGGCACAGCACATTACAAATATTATGTTGGCACTTGTATCTGTGCCACTGGAGCTGTGCCTGCGCTCGTGACTTTTATTAATGCGCATAGACTAATGAGATCGACAAATAGCCGGCTAAGCTCTTCACAAAGTAAAACAGGTGAACATGGACTCGGTCTGATTGTGCTTAAATGGATGTATTCGTGGAATGTGGAGTATAATTTACAAGGTCTGTTTTTTTATGAAGTGTCTTAAGGTCTCAGCACACATATCCACTCGGAAAGGAATCGTCACCGTATAGCCTTTCGTCTCGCCGTCAACCAGGCGTCAACTTAACGTATGCACGGAACCAAACAGTATCAGCAGCTCCTGTACATCAACATGGCTAGGCGACACCGCGCTTACGGACTGCCGTCCGCGAGTCTGTTCTGAGGCGCGGCGATTACGTTACGATTCCGATTAGTGTGCGTTGCAGTATGGAGTTTCATACAAACACTAAAGGACGGCTCTAGGCGATTTCCGTGTTGATATGTGTGCTGAGACCTTTAGTACATAAATATATCTAGACACCGTAACAATTTTAATAAAATGTCTTTGTCGAGAATCAAACCCAAATATATAAGATATAATACATAAATTTAGGGGTTAGGATAAACGCCTGTCACAATTATTATTCGGATATTAATTGCGAGTTCACAATATATGATTTGTATCTCAAAAAGCCCCCAGCTCTTTTATAAAATTACTATAAATTTAAAACATAACATAATATATAAATCGAGAAGAAAAAGATATACGGAATTTATTTCATAACGGTCCAGTTTAAAAACACAGGATTATGCATAATGGGTTTAAATATCATATTACATCTTAAAAATTATAAATTTTTGTAACTTGCAACATAATTAACAGTTGATATAAATTTAAATTCCGAGATCTGATTATAAATCAAAATTAAGCATTATATTTTATAACACCTGTCTAGCTAAATGCTACCGTGTAGGTATACAAAACTGAAATCAAATTTTAAATGGCCCGTATGCAACAAAAACATATTTTTATTATAACTTTTTAATTTAAGGGATTTTACGCTTTTCTTTGTACGTGAAAACAGTAATCAAACGGCCAAAAAAGCAAATAATAATAGGCGCTAAAAAGTTGCATTGCCTAAAAGTAAAACTCTGCAGGATGAACAACGTGTGACAAAGAACTAATGGATGTTTGCTTCATTAAAAAAATCAAATTTGAAATGAATCCTGTGGGATTACAATTGGTTTGCATCCGTCTGGACCGCAGATTTTAATCCAAATTTAATAATAATGGGAAAACGGAAACTAAGTTTCTTCCAAAGTTACTTTTGTTTAGAGGCGTGTTTACAACCATTGAGAGCGCCTTTTAGAGGTCTCCTGGTTTTTTAAATTAGAACTGGCTTCAAGAAAAAAATGTGAAGGATTCGAAGTACATTTTATTTCGCCACCTTTATTATTCTTGAGTTATAAATCTATCGGATGCTGATCGGAGCCCTAAGTAGCAGCTAATCTTGCACATGAGTCTTTAGAATTGCACATTATGCTTAACACCCGGGCAATAAGGTAGTGCGCACCTATCACATCTAAAGCGTATATAAATCTTTGTTATCTATCCTATAGTGTCTTATTCAATAAAAAGATTCTGAATCAATCATGAAAATCAAATTTCACTATGGACCTTTCAAGTGTTCAGATCGTAAAACCTTGACAAACACATTGTCATCTCAAGGATCATTTCCATTAATCTTAGAGCCCACATTTGGTAAATGACACACATATTCTGTAATGTTTTTCATGTGTCGATAGGAGACGCATGCGAGATACGGGAGATTTCTTTCTAAACATGACATACCGTTAGCATGCGACGATCTTTCTTATCAGTATATAGAACCCCTATGCGGGGTACGGGAGATTTCAGTATAAGCATGACATACCGCTAGTATGCAACAATATTTCTCATCGGTCTATAGAACCCGCATGCAGGGTACGGGAGATTTTTGTACTAACATGACATACCGCTAGCATGCGACAATATTTCTTATCAGTCTATAGAACCCGCATGCACGGTACGGGAGACTTTTGTACAAACATGACATACCGCTAGTATGCAACAATATTTCTCATCGGTCTATAGAACCCGCATGCAGGGTACGGGAGATTTTTCTACTAACATGACATAGCGCTAGCGTGCGATAATTTGTCTCATTAGGCCATGAAACCCGCATACGGGGTACGGGAGATTTTTGTACAAACATGACATAGCGCTAGCATGCGACAATCTTTCTCATCAATCTATTGAACCCGCATGAGTGGTATGAGAGATTTCTGTACAAACACGACATAGCGCTAGCATGCGACAACCTTTTTCATCAATCTATACAACCCGCATGAGGGGTATGGGAGATTTCTGTACAAACATGACATAGCGCTAACATGCGACAATCTTTCTCATCAATCTATAGAACCCGCATGCGGGGTACGGGAGATTTTTGTACAAACATGACATAACGCTAGCATGTGATAATTTGTCTCATTAGGCCGTGGAACCCGCATACGGGGTACGGGAGATTTTTGTACAAACGTAACATAGCGCTAGCATGCATGCTAGCGCTATGTTACGTTTTAGCATGGGAGATTTCTGTTATTACAGAACCACGTTGGACGGGCCACATATATGGTGACACGGTAAGAAAATATCCCTTTATCACGCTATAAATATTTTAAACAATAAAACGACTCATATAATATATGGATTAAAGGAATAACAGTATTCATACGGACAAAAGTATTTGGTACTGGTGGTAATTCTGCTAAGCACCAACTGAAATTAATTCAAGTGCATGCTATGTTTTTCTAATAAAAAAAGGAGATTGAATATTTCAGACACATCAAATAAGTCCTGACATGTCAAATTGTGATTATTTTATTAAAGTTTTCCGTTGAATGGATTAAAAGCATGAAACTGGAGATTACAATCACAACAAAGAGCTGATGCCAATTTCCAAATATTGCTGACTCTCTCTTATTTGCCGACATCTCTTTCTGGGAGTCTTGTGACGTTAAATAACGAAAGAGAGGCCGATAAATCAGAACGAATTTGCAATATTTGAAATTGATATCATGTCTTTCTTATGAGTATAATCTCCAGTAATAATACATCTAAACTAAACTAATCTGACAGCACTAAATATATTTTGTCTCTTTTAATAACTACCGTTGAAAGAAGATAACGACAACCTAAAATTAGTTGTCGCAATAAAATTACGCTTCCTTCCATCAACTAAACCCACAACTCAATATTTGTGTTTTGTCTCTTTCTATTACTAGCTTTGAAAAAAGATAGCGACAACCTAAAATTAGTTATCGCGTTAAAATTACGCTTCTTTCAATCAACTAAGCCCACACGTCAATGGTACGCTACATTTAATACTGTATTATAATTTTAAATACCACTTTAGGTTAACGAAGAAACTTGGCATATTACGGCTACCATAATTAAATCTGAATATAAAACAAACTTTAATGCAACATGAAACAATTACTATTAGCAGCCGAGCTGTAAATCGTACCAACATGTTTAGGAAGCGGTATTTTACGGTCGCTATAAGGTTTTATGTTGTATTATAGATTGAAGAATCATAAACAAGAATTAGTGTCTGGCTCGTTTACACATACCGCTCCCGGTCGCCTCTAACGAGCGGGTTATGTCCAATATGGGACGAGGAAGCGAGGCAAATGCGAAACCAACGAATGAGCAGCTCGTTGTTTCCAACACAAAGGCAAAAGGATACTATCTAAATTTTATTTAAGGCGCTACGATTATTGTAATTTTTTTATGATATTGGAAGGAAAACAAGCAGACGGATGTTCTGACTCCTGATGGTGAGAAATTCATGCCGCCTAGAGACACCAAAGGTGGTAATAGTGCGTTGCCAACCTAGGCTAAAGGTCGGGATATTAGGCTTCGAGCAGATGTAAATTTACCGGCCACCTTATCCTTCGGCTAGCGGCAATCACTAACGTTATAGCGGCAGGAATGAGCAGCTCTTTGTTTCCAATACAATGGCAAAAGGATACAATCTAAATTTTATTTAAGGCTCTACGATTACTGTAAAAAATATACTTTTTTATGATTTTGGAAGGCAAATAAGCCATCCTGTTGACTACTAATGTCAAAAAATTCATGCCGCCTAGAGACACCAAAGGTGGTAACAGTGCGTTGCCAACCTGTGGTCGGGATATTAGGCTTCGAGCAGATGTAAATTTACCGGCTACCTTATCCTCCGGCCCAAGCACTGACGTTATAGCGGCAGGAATGAGCAGCTTCTTGTTTCCAATACGAAGGCAAAAGGATACAAGCTAAATTATTTAAGGCTCTACGATTATTGTAACTTTTTTTATGATTTAAGGCAAACAAGCAGACGGATGTCTTGACTACTGATGTCAAGAAATTCAAACCGCCTAGAGACACCAAAGCTGGTAATAGTGCGTTGCCAACCTGAGGCCGGGATATTAGGCGTCGAGTAAAAGTAAGTTTTCCGGCTACCTTATCCTCCGAACCGGAACACATTAACATCAAACACTGATGATATCGCGACAGGAATAGATAAGGCGGTGATTCTAATCCGGGCGAGTCTCTGCGAAACTCCACCACCTAGTCAGATGTCACTGTGTGACGGTAAGCATATGCTTGCCTTTTACAAGCTGCCTGGCAGGGAAGCAGATGGTCTTTTCTGCAAAGTGTAATAAATGCGCGGGGGTAGAATAATAAAAAACTAAATTAAAAAGTATCGCAGTCACCGATGTTAAATTTTAAAAGGTGTTTCTACATACTCGTAGTTATGTGAATAATATATTATCAAAATTTTTGTCTTAGAGTTGGGTATAATCTATTTTGAGGAGGATGAGGTAGCCATTAAACTTACTTTAGCTCGAGGCTTAACATCCCGGCCACAGTTTGGCAACGCACCAGTATCACCTCAGGTGTCTCTAGGCGGCGGGAATTTCTTAGAATCAGGAAATCCGTCTGCTTGAATGCCTTCCAATAACATAAAAAAATCAGATTGTCACTTAGAATTTAAAATTTTTCTCAAGAACCAAAGTCTAACCAAATAATCCCAATCTACCGATCGTCTTACTTTGTAATAAAAAAAATTTTATCATTTCGATATTATATTCTCAATAAGAAGGTATCTTCGCGCCCACATCCCCGAAGTGATAGACATATAGGCACAACCAGGGCACGCACGACTAGCCGAAGACACTAAGTCCCACAATTTGATATGCGGCAAACCTATCGTCATCCGGGCACATATCATATCCTGCGTTGTTATTGTGTATTAACAAAGATTTTAGAAATGATAATAATAAAATCTCTATAACAAATAATTGCAATATAATTATTGCAATTTTTGTTGTTATCAAACTCCTGACAATAGCTTTAATGCAATTTATATTTGAGATAGGAACAAATTGATAAACGCATATTCAGATATTTTACAGTTTCCATTTAGTCTAATCAATCATATTCTGCTGTGTTCTTTGATAAGGAATATGAATTATTTAAGTCACGTTTTGATTCAAACCGCATTACACGCCTACCAAGTTCGGGAACTAGTTACCTAATACAGTAATTCCAAGTCTATTTGCAGGGGTCGATAGCCCTGAGCTACAAAAAGTCATGCACTCGACTCCAGTTCCCAAACTTTGGGTCCCGACTCCCAGGGACGAAGCCGCATTATCGAAATTAGCTTATTTAGATTGAACTGACGCAAGTATAAACTTATCAGATTTATACTTACGATGTCGCCCCTAAAATTACAAATGTATAGTAATAAAACAACTGTCGCCATAATTTTACAGTAATTCAGCTCAAATAAGGAATCAAATCAAATAATATATAGAGGGGAATAGAAGAGATCAAATAAAGACAAAATCAAAATGAGCGATTTTTTAAAATTTCTGTTGAATGGAAAATGGTCCAATGTGAAATGTCTCGTTTGCAAAATATATTTCAATGGAAAATATAAGGAAATTTGAAGCCTAATAATATCGTCATTTTCATCTGAGAGTTAGCTTCGGTTGTTCCTACCGTTTGGGCGTGGGAACCCAGGGTTTGCTTTCCAACTCTTTCTTTTCTACTTCACGTGATCTTCGGCATCCTTGATGGTGAGTATTATTTTCAAACAAAATGTTCTTAAATATCCAGTCGTATCTTCAGCTCCGTAGAAGAAGTCGTTTTATGCCCTTTATTATTTACCTTAAATAAATTTTGTTTTACGTATTCTACTATCTATACACATATAACTATATTGAGAGTTACATACAGATATTTGTGTCATAAAAATGAAATAAATGGTCACAAAGTTGCAAAAGGATACACAATGCAAAATAGCAAGTTGAAATAAAAGTCGGTGTTTAAAAAAACTTACTTTGCTCAAAGCCTAATATCCCGGCCTCAGGTTGGCAACGCACCGTTACCACTTTTGGTGTCTCTAGGCGGCGAGAATTTCTTACCATCAGTAAAACCGTCTGCTTTGCCTTCCAAAAAAAAGAGCAAAAAAAAGGATTGAGAAACACTGCACTTAACGATAAGGTTAAAAATTACGCACAAACCTATGACGGTGAGCTCAAACAACTGTTTCTTACAATATATCCCATATTAGTAAACGAAATAATTACCGTGACGAAGAAAGCAATTATTTCATTATATTACCTGCACACGTATAATATGTGCTTAGTTTGTAAATTATATACGTTTTACGCGACAAGATAACGATCAAGAACACGTCTTTCGATATTACATACAGCCGTGGCTTATAGAAGAAGAAAAATCTGCCATGAAGATAACAATAAAAATCACTATAAACTTAGTGAAGGTATAAAATGTATTATTCCTTTTCTTAAAAATATTTTTCGTCTATTTAATCGTTCATAATTATAAAAAATAAATATAATATATCTGTGGTCTAGCGGTTCAGTTGTTGGAATTGACTGCACGAGGTCCCGGATTCAAATCCCGGGTCGGGCAACAAAAAGAAAATTTTTCCAAATTTCTGATAAAAAAAATGTTGCTCGGGATTGGCAATGTGCCCGGTTGGCAAATAGGCTTGCCACTTATCCCATTGTGGGATTTAGTGGGTGCCCTGGTTGTGCCTCTGCCTACCTCTTCAGGGATATGGTCGTGAAGATGCTTTAATATAATAAAAAATATTCTAGAAGGACATAAATTATGTCCAATTATTACAACACATAAACATAGTTATCTTCAAAAAATATTGTCATATTCCCTCCAATAACTAATCTATCTATCTATATATATAAAAATCAATTGCTGTTCGTTAGTCTCGCTAAAACTCGAGAACGACTGGACCGATTTGGCTCCTTTTGGTTTTGAATTATTTGTAGAAGTCCAGGGAAGGTTTAAAAGGTAAGAAACAAGGAAAACCTGCGAGGAAACGAGGAAAACCAACATTTAAAATTTTCCCATACAAACAGAGCGGGTGGAACGATGTTCGCTGGGACAGCTAGTTTATCATATAAATATGGAGCTTTACTTATCTTACAATTTTACTTAAAACAAGGACGCGGTAAAACATAAATGTACTCAAATTGTTTTGTTTTCATTAGGTACGTGTCATCTTTACAGAAAATATCATATGTGTAGCTAGTGCACACCGGCCATAATATTTCCAAACTGCCAACACACAAAACGCTCGAATTTCAAACCCAACACGGTTTAGACGATATTTGTGGAGTAAGCGCCGACGATCCATGAATTTCAGAATTAGCCTTTTCGTTACAAATGTATCAAAGCTGGTTTTATCGCTTCTGCCACCGACTGTACGGATAGACGACTTTTTATTTACTCTGCATTTTATGGTGGGTCAATGTTATCTGAAATATTAAATAATAAAACAGCTACGTCTGTTCATTGAATTAAATTCTAGAATACTTATTGCTTAGTAATTCATCCTTGTTAGTACACCTTTTTATGCAGGGAAGTTTTGTATATTATTTCCGTAGAGATTTCTTTGAAAATACACTTTTACAAAAAGATTCGGTATACATTATTTTCTTGTTTATAGTTTTTAGAGACATAAGCGTTTCCTGGCACTTATATAACACACTTCTATATTACAGGAAGGAAATTCCTGTAATATAGAAGTGTTTATTTTATTTACCTTACCTTCTATATTAGTAACAAACAGACGTATCGGCGTGTCCACATCTCCAAGTCACTTGGACGGTGCGGAGGCGCAGCACGTTGTGTTACAAGTGAAATAATTTTTTAGACGATTATAAATGAAGGTTTATAAAAGTAAAGATTGAACTTTGTCAATAATATTTAAAGCACATTATTATTCTCACTTTATTATATTGAAATTTGGCCGGCCCTTAAAAGCAGACATGTATAAAAAGTGTTTCAAGCCTGAGGATGTAAACGTTTTTTTGTCAGTTAACCTATTATTGAAACAGGAACACTAGAATGACAAATACTTACGTTATCATAGCAGTAAAGTTAAAAACTGAGTTACGAATTTGGTCGAATCATTGCAACATCTACTGTATATTTTGAATAACTGCATTTGGTAGAATTTTCTAAAAATCGAAATTGCTAGGTTATTTTTCTAACAAGTCCCTTAATGATCTAACTCCACAAAAAGGGGAGGTTCCCAATTCGATGTTACGTTTGTGACGCGATTACTCGGCCAATTACAAACCGATTTTGATATTTCGTATTTAGAAAGAGAAGTCATGAATCCGAGGTGGTCCCATATTAATATTATCATTACAAATTACGAGTAGGATTTGTGTTTGACCACCTCGCAATCATTACCTATCTTCCAAAAAAAATTAAATGGCGACTTAGTACATAATGAAGGAAGCATTTTCTCGCTCATATACCCTAAGAGGTAGGCAGAGGCGCAACTAGGGACACTAAGTCAGAGTCTGAATGTGATATGTAGCAAGCCTATCGCCAACCGGGCACAAATCCAGTTACGAGCAAAAATTTTTTTATTAGAAAATTGGAAAAATCGCATTATTATTTTTGTTGCCAGAACCGGGAATCGAAACTGGGACCTCATGAAGTCAAGTCCACCGATAGACCGATAGACCACAGAGGCGGCATAATGAAATAGTTGGAGTCTTTTTTATTTTTCAGTTTCACTGAGCTTAAATTGTTAATTTTAGCTTTCGGCTTTGTGAGAAAATAAATAATTTTGGTGTCGTCAAGTATAGACCTCGTTTTGGATACTTACATCTTAAATCTCTTACTTTGTATATAATGGGTTTTTTAGTTTGAAAAAATATTTGTCATTCGTTACAAAATAATATATCTGTATTTCATTATTCTGTGCAAAACGCGTACAGTGTGTTACGTAAGGAGCATTAGATCCAAGGCCATGACGAGGGTGTACTTGTATCACGTTGCTTATCTCCTCATTCCAAATCCGCATCCTCGATCCACCGAAGGACAGGGACGGAGTTACGTGATCACGCTTTAATAAACGTCATGTCGAGGAAGTATTGTTTATACGAGATAACCTGACAGCTGCAAATGGAAATACTTGAAATTAATACGACATGTGCCAACACTTGATACAACTCCTACATATTGATGTCTTCGAATTGAGATTTACACTGCTACTCGACACATAGTTTTTATTTATTAGATAATTTGCCGTAACTTCTTACAGTTTGTAAAATCTCTGATTTTTTTATGAGAACATTGACCTCAGTCAATCTGATGGATAGTGGTGGACTGGAGTTTTATTTTGTTTTAATTTTGCGAAGAAATAAGCGGCTCTCCGGATAGTAAAAGAGACTTTACCTATACATCGCTCCTTAATGGCCGAGATTTTAAGCCCTACCTTCTAGCGCAGAACATAATACAGATAATGGCGACCGATGATTCTATATAATAGGAACAGGTAAAATATCTGAACGAGTATGGTGGTGTGATCAGAAAACAGAAATGACAGTCGAAGGTGCCTTTTTACTCTTCCCTTAAGAATAATTAAAATCTAATATTCATTAAACATCTATTTTGAGAGGGCGTTACATTCGTTAACCTTTTAAATAAATGCAAAGGTTTGGTACCTAGTTTGCCACGGAAAATTTTAAATAATAATCATACTGTAACTTCTGGACAAACTATTGGAGTTTCTAAAAGATTCCATTAGTATCTATTTATAAACAAAACTACTTCTCTATGGTGGTATATCTTGCTTAGGAAAATAAATAATTTTAACTGAGATTGATTGAGATTTTTCGAATGATTTTAAATCCTATTTCCATCACAATTAAGGTTTTGTTAATTTATTTTAGTTTGTCACAATTTTTTAAATACTTCATGCTTGACTTTCTTCTTACTCACATGTGCATTTTAACAAAATAATACTTTTTAATGACTTTAGCAGACATAATATATGTCCTCCAAATAGTTTTCCTTATTATACCAAATACCTGTTATGTAATAAATGTAACAATGAAAACTATTCCAAATCAAATACATACAAATCGATATTTGTGTTTATTTGATATACCGATTAAATTTGATTGATTTGTTAAAGTTACTACTAGTTACTGGTAATTAATTAGTTTTCAAGCAAATTACTTACTAATCAAACAGCTGTTAGCCTTTTTTAATTATTTATACGGGATACTCACGATCTTCTTTTATTTTATTTGTCGATATTTCGGCCTAGTTGCATAGGCC
>DVZK01000664.1:0-11205 GCA_018236665.1 Calephelis perditalis | reverse complement strand
GGTGGACAAACTTTCATGTTATTAGGTATACTTATTGTAAGCCTTCCTCTTTATTGATTCCTCATCTTCCTTTAATGAAGCCTCATCAAACTCCGTTACGTAGTTTTAATGATCTGAGCATATATAGGAACAAACAGCGGAAAGCTACTTTGTTTGACACTATGCAATAATTAAATACCAGACCGAAATTAGTTAAAAAGCCTGTCTGTAATGTAAAAACGAACAGATATAGCTACGATAAAAGACGAGATTTAAAAAGTTCGAAACTATCAGCCCAAAGCCTCCTAGTAACCTCTCAAATATTTTTTTGGAACAACTGTAACATACATAATCAATTTTATGATTTTTACGTGGGTATGTCAGTGATTTTAAATGTTACCATATAGTATTTTATCTTTATAAAATTGTAACATTATTTGCTTACCATTTTCAAATATCTCTCGCAAAGTTTCTTTGGTTACTTTTTGAGATTACTTTCAATTATTTTTGGGGTACCGGACCTCAAAAGGAACAAAATGAGCCCTCATAAAATCACTTTGTTGTCCGTCCGTCTCGTCAATGCCATTTTTCTCGGGAATACGTAAAGCTATCTATCTGAAATTTACATTAAATACTCAAGCCTATTGTTCCCTGAAACTGTTTAAAAATCAAACTTCTAAGCCAACGTAATCAAAAAGACGTCCATAATCCACAAATGAATATGCCACAAAACTTACAGAGCGCTTCTTGTAAACTCAGAATCTTTTTATTTAGGGTAAAGCAATAACTTAAATCACAGCTGAAGAAAAAATTGCGAAAACTGTAAAATTTGTTTTACATCGTGTAATCTTATAATATAAAAATGAATCGCTAAATGTGTTGGTAAGTGCATAACTTCCGTACGACGGGACCGATTTGGCTAATTCTTTTTTTATTGTATTTGTTATTACCAGGAGAAGGTTTTTATGAAAAGAAGTACCGGGACAGTTGCAGGGAAAATAGGAAAAATATTACTTCAATATTTTCCATACTGAACGGGTGAAACGAAGTTCGCCGGAGCAGCTAGTAAAATATAGTTATGGGTGAACTATTACTTATATACCAACAGATTTGTACAGAACCCACGGCGTGCGAGACCGACTCGCACTTGGCCAGTAATCCGTTTCGTTATTTGTAAATGTATACTTAAATAGTCCATCCTCCATCGATTTCAAATGTCTCGAACACGACTAGAGTATCGTAAAATATAGTCTAAGATCCCAATCACGACAGGAGCAGGTGAACTGTGGTTAGATGTTAATTGTTTGTGGCGAGGATACGATACATCCGACATAAAGACGCACCTGTAAACTGACTTGATTAAGTAAAGCTACGTTTATAAATAGACTGCGGTTTTAATTGGTGCTATCTTCTCTTTATTTGTAAAGAAATTGCGGTTCTCTTTGTTGTTTTGTTTTTCTTTTTCTCTTTAAATAAATATTCAATCAGAAAATTAAAGTGAGTATTATAAGCAATAAACAAATAACAATAATAGTAAATAATTCAATTAACTTGACAATGCACATTAAAAACCATATTTAATTTAAATTACGAGTATCTTCAATAATGTAATAAATACAGATAAATATAATATTTCTGAGTAACAAAAAACATAAATATCGCCTTCTTGGTCTAGCTATCCAGCGTCGGAGTTGACTTCTTGAGGGTTCGATCCCCGGGTCAGGAAACAAAAAAATTAGAAAATGCATATTTTCAATTTTTATATATATAATTCTTCTGTGAGTGTGTATGTCACTGAACTCCTTCTAGACGACTGAACCGATGTCGATGAAACTTTTTGTATGTGTTCTAGGGAATTTGAGAATGGTTTAGATTCACAATTTGGTCTCCTGGAAAATGGTTTTTAATTATTTTTTTAATAAAAAGTAGTTGTTGATTTTGGAATGTTTCACATTGTATCCGACAGACTGCGCTACTATCGAAGCATTAATGTCAAGCGATACGAAGTTTGCTGGGTCAGCTAGTTTTCTAATAAAATTAACGTTGCCCGGAATTGGATATATGACTGATTGGCGATAGGCTTGCCACCTATCACATTGTAGGACTTTGTGTCTTCGGCTAGTCGGGGGTGCCCTGGTTGTGCCTCTGCCAACCATTTCGGGGATAGATACTTTTTTTGAGACTTGAATGGGAGGGCATACTCCATCATTTCGGAACATTAAAATTAGTCTGGACAAAATAAAAAAAAGTAACTATAATGCAGCCCATTCAATGTGACATTTCCAATTAACCGTTTTTTTTAATATGAATTCTCGTAAGATCGCTTGATACTACAGACTAAGGTCACAGCAGTGATCCGAAGTAAAACTTATAAATCAACCAGGAGATTTTCCGATAAAAGAAATAACTTAAAGTAACTTATTCAGTGTGACAGTTCTAATTAACCATTTTAAATATGATTGCTCCTAAGATCGCTTGATACTACAGATTAGGGTCGCAGCAGTGTTCCGAAGTAAAACTTATTAATCAACCAGGAGATTTTCCGCTAGGACTGGCGCACCAGTGCACATTGCATTGAAATATTAGAGCCAGGCGCGGGATTTATGACGATTAACGGCAGACCGCTTCTATTGTGTCACTACTACAGGGCTTTGTAACAATACCTACCTATTATAGTACTATAAAATGATTTTAGTTTGGACAGAGGTTTTTACAACATTTTAATTTTATTTTCATTGCGCTTGGGATAAATTTGTAAGATACTAAAATACAGATCAATGAATACGATTTGAATAAGAATTTGGTTTGTGTCCGTGCTTGGCCTAATATAGTAATGTTAAAGATGTCTGTCTGTCAGTCTGTAATCATTTATAAAACGCTAGCCCAATTGTGATAAAATTTGATATGCTTACAGTTAAATACCTGAATTTCTCATTAAAAAGATATTACTTTGTTTGAAATGAACGCGGTTTTGTGTTTAGGCCCTAAGAATAAAAATTAAATTTGCAGATCTCTTTGTACGTGTACGGAGAATATTGACTACGTAAAGACGATAGCAATATGTCTTGAGTCTTGGTGAAATAATAGATAATGTGGATTCAAATTATGTGGACGCTGTGCTCAATCTTCAAAGTGTGCATTCTAGAAGCTCGGTAGGTAAAAACAATATTATGGAGATACTCAAGATTATACAGAAGTTAGAAGCAGCATTAGTCGTTAATAGCTGATCAAACCCACATGTGACAACAGTATTTTTTACACCTTTGATCGCATCGTTGGCCGAGGGATCAGCATATACGGATAAGTCCATCGACCAAACGCGAGGTTCGGGTTCGATTCTCGAGAGGGGTGAGCATTTGTGTGATGACCATAAGACGGTGTATTTCCAAAAATGGATATTTATTAAATTCAGTTGTTTAAAAAAATTAAAAAAATCGTTTTCACTTAGGTACTTCTTTCTACGTATTTAGATCGTAGTCTAACTCCCATTTTACAATCGTATCTATTTAAGTATTTCTATGTATTATCTAGTATCGTAGACTACCACCCATAATACAGTCTTATCGTTGCTCACTTTGTGGTAAGATTAAGTTGTGCTATTTCTGCATATGTATATTTATTTATATTATATTTATTTATACACGTTCTGACCTGTATGTGTTTCATATAATTTTTTTAAAAATTTTATAAGTTGTATGTAGTTGTAAAGAAAACTGTAAAATTTGTTAAATTAAAGTACTCAAAATTAAAGAGGAGCAAAAAGTGTATCCCAAATTTCACTTCCACCGGTTAGGATATTTAGAATTCAGTCGCAAGTTTTTGCCAAAACAAAATAAAGAAAAGAGTGAAAACCCTATGTTTTTCTTTTGCTCAAATTTATGAGAAAAAGAAACAAAATCTAACAAATTCTAAAGTAACAGCCGTAACTGTTAACACTTCAAATTGTGCTATCGCCAACAAAGGCAAGGAAATGTTCTTTTAGCCAATTCATTAGAAATCCAAAAGTTTAATAACAAAATTATTCATTTAAAATGTATCTAAAATGTAAAACAATAAATTACCTACCACAACTTAAAACTGATTCAATTACCTAGTTGTTCCTTTATAAATAGTTATTGTGCAAATAAACTCTTCTGTATAATCAGGAAAAATAGCTTCTACAATAAAAAATATTTAACATATCTCCACTAAGTGATAACTTTTTAGAATTATTAATTATGATATTTGAAACACTGAGAATGACATTTTATTTTTGAATTTCGAACACACAAGTGTCAGATCCGCAATACGTTAATGTACTACTGAAAGGTATGAATGAGTAGCTTGGCGTTAAGGTTTTGTTAGTTTTGAATCGATGGCGAATGGCATTGAAGTAAAAAATACCTAACTATAACTTAGTTAGATTTTTCTAGTTAAGTAGTTTGTACTAGCAATGGCGCGCGGTTTTAACCCTGATTTTTTTAGTTATAAAAACATTCGTTCCTTTTTTAACCAGTGTGGTCTAGCGATTATGGTGTTGGACTTGATTTTATGAGGTCCTGAGATCAATCCCCGGGTAGGGCACCAAAAAGAAAATGTTAGTTTTACATTTTCCTAATAAAAATTAGTTTCCTCGGCTAGGTGTGGGTACCCTGGTTGTGCCTCTGCCTACTTCTTGGGGAATGTAGGCTCGATTGAATCTTCGAGGCAGTTTTACAGGAAATTTGCTGAAATAGTTTTCGTCTGTTATTCAATCGTTTGAAATGTTGGGGTCTTAAATCCCATTAAAGCAACTGTAAAACTCGTACAAACAATATTTTTCTTTGCTTATTTAGATACTAGAGGAGCTTAGCTTTATATTAGCCGTATCAAAGACACGAATTCAAGGAACACAGAGCCTGAGAAATAAAATAACTAAAAATTTGAGCGTTTTTTTTTTCGGGAATTTAGGCATTTTTCGGAAGAAATTATTGCCTACAGAAACACAAAATTTAGTTAAGTTTAAATCGTCTTCAGCTGCGTATAATTTTATAGACAAAATTGGAGAAAAGGCATGAAACGTATATATTTGATTTATTTAGATAGTTTGAATCTTTAAAGACGGCAATATCATCTAAATTCAAACGTTGTCCTATCGTATTTATTATGGTCTAATACGACTATTAATATTTATAAATAAAGTACAGTAACAATAGGTTGAGATCACGTTTTCTTGCTTATGTGAAAAATCTTTAACTTTTATTTCTGTATGTGCTTTTCCTCTATCATACTAAACACACTCCTTCATCCACGTATGATAATTAAAAAAAAACAATAAACCCCCGACAATACGTTATGTAGCAAAGAATCATTTCGATCGCTTTTGCTTTCGTAAAAAAACGCATAAAAATTTGACTAACCGTTCAAAATTTGAGATGCCACGTACATATATCACACAGACACGTCAAATTTATATCACGCGTCGTTTTCTGTCGGGGTTAACCACTCATATTGCGTCGGGGGTCCCCGACAATAACGTATAACATTTTTTAGCACAGAAATGGCACAGAAAACACACATACGCACACACACACACACACACACACACACACACACACACACACACACACACACACACAAACAAGTCAAACTTACAGCACTTCTCCTTTTTAATGTGCTTCAGAATGAGAGCGAATATTATGTAACGCACCTAAAACCGCAACTTTTAGACTAAGTTCCATCAGTCATCTCCCAGTTTATTCATCAGGTCCTTGCCATCAAGAACTCGTTATCACAAATATGAACAATTCTTGTTAAGGCGAATCGTTTGAATCCAAACTCGATGGGTTTACCTGCAAGCATTTCAGGGTTAAGTCTCCTATTATCGAACTCCATCATCAGAACAGCTCAGTAGCACCAGCACTCGTTAGTGTTCAACTGCTAGGTCTCACATATGTGTAAAAGTAAAATAAATATCCATTCTGCGTCCAATATCCTTTCGATGCTAACGAAAGTGATGATGAGCAGATGGTCTATTCTACTTAGCGGACCCGGACCAAAACAGGGACGGGGATTCATGAAAATGTTATCAATTACCCTGGGGTTGAATGTTGTTCAGAAACTTGTTCAGGTGTGAAGCTGCCTTACTGCCGTAGTCTTCACGCCCATATCCCTGAACCAAGGCACAAATGACTAGCCGAAGACACTGATTTCCACAATGTGATAGGTGGCAAGCGTATCGCCAACCAGGCCTATATCTTATTAGATTAGTTAATTTTATTAGACAATTGATAACATACATTTTCTCATGTATTTCGTTATCCTAACCGAAGATCGAAACCGAAGTTCAATCCAAATCGGGATCGCTAGACAACAGAGGTGTATTGATGATTAACTTTTCGTCTAGAGCGAAGCAGGCTTACGAAGTACTTATAACATCTGTGGTGTCTATAGGCCACAGTATTCTCTTCTCTTGTTAAAGAGTATTTATATTCCTTGATTCTCTTACTATCAGGGACAAACGTGTGCATGTGCTCAGTTTTATCACATCAAAATTGTAAAGAAGATTAAAAGTAAAATATCGTCAGGGGCGCTCGCAACTTCATCTACGATGTTGGTTGAAAATAAAACTAATAATACTTGTTAAATGAGTCAGTAATATATTTTATAGCTAATATCATTAGCTATAAAATATATCTAATATCATTAGCTATAAAATATATTACTAACTCATTTAACAAAATATCAAATCGAATCTGTTAAAAGAGCCCTTACCATTATGTCCTAACAGTTTATGGCGATAAGATTAGCTAGCGCCTCTGAAGGTTATTTGTATATTTATTGGAACAGTACCTCTACTGGTAACTGAAAGAACTAAATCGAGATCATACACGTTATAGATTTCGATATGTAAATAACTGAACGTAATTTATGACAACTCATAGTAAAGGCTCTGATAACATTTTATTAACAATGGTGGAAATTTTGTTGCGCTCTCACTAAACTTATCGCTGTCTTCTTTCAACGAAAGTAACAGCAAGAGACAAAACACTAGTAGTGCTCGATAGAAGAAGGCTTTACGGAAGTCCATACTTATGGATCTATCAGCTCGACATTCGTGGAGTGGAGTCGAATTCTCCTGATGATGCTTCGGTTACGAAGCGAAACGTAAGTTGAGTTTTTAGTAGTGTGTGTATTGTTGGTGCTAATAAAACAGTTTAGTGGTGCGTGTTGTGTGGAGCTAGATATATTTGGGAGTTGGTGGAGTGGGAATCCGGTAGGTAAGTTTAATTCATTCATAGCGTACTATTTTGCCTGTATTGCCACGCTATACTACGTATGTATTTTTGGCCGGAAATTGAAAATTAAATACTTTTATTTAGATTTAACTTTTAGTGCTGTCAAATTAGACCGTACACTTCATTTTTACAGACGTTTAATCTATCATTCGGAAAACGCTGATAAAAATATTCGGACTAATCTGACATGTCTGAAACGTTCCATCTCTTTTGTTTTTGCTTCATTTAAAAAAGATAGCATGCATCTAAAATAAGTTTAGTTTGTAAACAGTTGTGAACAGCAGAATTACCACCATTGTCTAACACAACGCGCTCATGTAAAAACAGCCAAAACACTAAGTCACCTCAGGATTTGAACAATTCTAATAAA
Source organism: Calephelis perditalis (assembly GCA_018236665.1). NCBI lineage: Eukaryota > Metazoa > Arthropoda > Insecta > Lepidoptera > Riodinidae > Calephelis > Calephelis perditalis. Next base: position 3,600 of record DVZK01000664.1, on the reverse strand, counting down.
TAATTCATTTTAATTATGACTACCTCAAAATTAAAGTTTATCTTAAAAAATATCATTAGTAATGCTTCAAAGTTAACATGAGAGACGCGACTGTAGTTTAAGTGTATGTAGTATTTAATTTTTTAATATGTACATTTATTACATCATTATCTGTACATTTATTATAACTGCAGAAGAGTTAATTCTATACATTAAAAATATTGAAAAATATAGTTCAAGTAAACTAAAAATACGAGGAACACATTTTTAGAATGTATGTATGTTAAAGTAAAAGTCTACTTTACTTTATGTATGTTTCCCGCGAGATCATTAGATCGTTCAAATCCAGACAAAATTTGGCTGGCAGGGGTTCTTATTGAAAAGTATGGGTTCCTTTTTATTTCATTTACTTATGGGGTTCTTGTGGGAAAAGGAGAAAAGACAAAGTAAAAATATAGTAGTTATAATTTTATAGAAGTCTAGCAGTTTCACGCAGCTTCGCCTGCGTAACTTGGCTTCTACTATAGCGATTTGGATGAAACATATGTCACTCGTGGATAATGTAGCTTTCGAATGGTGAAAGAATTTTTAAAATCGGTCCAGTAGTTTTTGAGCCTATTCATTACAACCAAACAAACAAAGTTTTCCTCTTTATAATACCTATTAGCATGATTGCAAAACAGGTATCTTTTCCTCTATCTGAGTGTTTGCAATTTTTCAATTTGCTACCAGTGCTAAGCTTACTTAATTCGGCACTAACATTTATATGAATAATGCATGTCAATTGAATATGTACAGAATGTATTAAACACAACTTGTTTCTAATTTTACATTGTTTCTTATTATGTCTCACTTAGTAATTCCATTTACATCTTAATAATAGTGAAATAAAATAAGCAAATTACATTAAAACTAAAATCTTTTAATCGCGATTCTTGTTTGTCGTAGAAAAAGATATCTAGACAATTAAATCATTGTGTTATACAGAAAATTATTGAAGTCAAACTTCTTTATCAACGCATGAAATAAATTTGCCATCACATTACTCTGTTACGTTCATTGACCTCTAGTCACGCTCTACAAAAAAACACTGCATGTTATCTTTGAATTTCACGTTGCGTTTTTTTGTGGTTTTTGTTCAGCTGCCCTTGTATCTTCAAGGTACATATGCACTTTGAATATCTCATAAGTTGCCTGCACCTCTTGCATTGCGCGTTGCATTTAAAGTTTTTTGAAGTAAATCTTCCTTTTTTGTTATGCTCCATTTGACATTATAGTCTTTATTACAGTGTGATTCACAGTATATCGACAAATTACAACTTAAAGTGCTTTTATTTAATAACAAAACTGTAAGTCTCGGCTATTTTTTTTGTTGCAGTGACTAAAAGGACGAGAACGTACAAAACGAAACATACACACGCAAATATTCGTTCGTTCGGAGGGTTCTGAGGGTAAGGTAGTCGGTAAACTTACTTTTGCTCGAGTCCTAACAACCCTCTGCCTCTGGTTGGCAACGCACCATTACCACCTTTGGTGTCTCTAGGTGGCGGGAATTTCTTAACATCAGGAAATCCGTCTGCTTGTTTTCCTTCCAATGTCATAAAAAAAATATAGTAAAAAAAGTGTGTATATATGTTAGTGAACTGACGCAAGAAGCAAAACTTCTTTACGGCACCATTTTTGCAAAGCGTGACAGAAAAGAAGTCTAAATAAACTACGAGTAAATGAAGTTCCTGGAGATGGGCGTTAGTAACTGTGACACAGTCGTATGACTGTTGCGGTTGCTATCGTACTACAATCATTTGTAAGTTTTTATCGTTTCAAATAAAGTTTTATTATTATTATTAAACAGACAGGCAGACAGACAGACATTTTAAAAAAAAAATACAAATGTGTTCTGCTGCACAATTTTAGTCCTTCAATATATTTGTTTTAAGCACCTTCTCGTATACAGAACACAGATTTCGTAAATTATTTATTTATACTGACTGTAGTCCTATGAAGACATGTGGCCGCAGCTACATTCATTTGATATAATAAACTAATATTATAGAACATTTAAGTACACTTCTAACAACTTTGTGAAGTCAAAACTAGAACACATGATGAGAAAGTGCGGACATACTTCGAAGTTTGAGGGAGAGCAGACTCGTACAACTTTCGGGACGTGGCTCTTTGTACTTGTTTTGTATCTTATTTTATGTATCTGCGAGAGCTACTGAGTGATTAATATTAAGAATATGTGTGGTATGATTTAGGATCCCCATCAGGAGTATTACAAATACAAAGGCATTTACAGATATTATATTCAATTAATCAATCATGACTCAAAGATCAATGAACTTTGACTCGCTGGTAGTAACATAACCCAGAGAGGTAAATATGCTATTTACAACCCTTGACGGTAATAGAAGGGTATTATAATTTTAACGACTCTTTCTCTCTTTCTTTCTCTGTAAGTATGTGTTTGTCTATTTTTTCATGACTCTTAAACGAAGAGACCGATTTTGATGAGTTTTTTTATTTCAAAGTTGCCGTAATCGCGATGGTTTTAGATAGGTTTTGTCGATTTTTTTTGAGTTTTGTAATGATGTATTTCGATCAATTAAAGAATTTTGCTAAAACAAAAGGTTGGGCGACTGTTACTTGGTAAACTTTGGTGAGTAGGTAGGATTTTTATTCTACAACTAGCTGTGCCGACCGACGTCGACATAGTCCTGTCCTAACTATGAATATAGTTTTTTTTCACGTGCACCTTCTCTTTACAGTAAATAACACAGCCAAACAAGAATAAACCTATTTATTCCATCACTTTGAGTGAAATGCGATGGCCAAGTGTGGAAGTGGGTATTCATTTTGTAATCATTTTCATGATTTGACCAGTTAATGTACCCTAATAAATGTAGTGAATTGATTAATTGTAAATGAAATTTATTAATTTTATTAATTCATTATTTATATTGTCCGTGTATTTGTTTTTGTAATTTTTATTTAATACTACACATACATACATACCTTCACGCCAAGTCCCTTACGGGGTAGGCAGAGAATATCGTCCCTGACAAACCTGTCTTGCTTCCTTCACATTTATTACCCTTTTCATACAAACACGCCGGTTTCGGAGACTTTTGACAATATATATGTATGCATATAATAACGAATCGTTATTTCTCAAGTTATTGCAAGTCAAGTCAAGTCACTAATGAACGGATGGAACAAAGTATCTTCTTATCTACGAAGAGGAAGGCAGAGGCACAACCAGGGCACTCACGACTAGTCGAAGACACTAAATCTTACAACGTCGTAGGTGGCAAGCCTCTAGCCAACCGGACACATAACCAATCCCAAGCAACATTTTGTTTTTAGAAATTCGGAAAAACCAAATTTTCATTTCCGAATCGAACCCGGGACCTCATGCAGTCAAGTCCAACACCTGAACCGCTAGACCACAGAGGCGATGGAACAATTTAGCTGACTTTATTTTTAATGTGTTAATTGTCAGGAGAAAGTTGTTATGAAAGAAAACAAATAGCAAAATAGTTGTGGAAAATTAGAAAATTTGAGGACTCAATTCAATTGATAATAAAACGTATCTCTAGGTGATATCCATATCCCCGAAGA
>DVZK01000663.1:0-11207 GCA_018236665.1 Calephelis perditalis | reverse complement strand
TCATTGAAGAGTTATGTTAGTATATTTCTAAAACCTATCAACTTTCATTACCAATAATTTATATACCATTAATTTACGTACACAGCATCATATCCCTACAATTGGTTATTATTTTTCGATGATATTTCATGAGAAATTACTTGATAAATTTAAGTGGTCAAATCATAGCAACTTTCCCCTATATTAATTTAAGTATGTGTGTTTTGCTGATTCAATCACCATCTTATTGTAGGCTGTTTGGTATTTATAACAGTCGCAAGACACAGTAAAGCCTATACTATATTGTAAATCTAGCATATTGGTTCACTTTAAATGTAGGAAATGCATGTAATTCCAGATATAGGAGACAGTTGAAATGCAATAGATGGCCACATTAATTATTTTGAAATATATTTTCATGGTATGCAGCCATTAAATGATCTGGGACACTTATATTGGATCGTGTTTCACGAAAATGGCTCTATCACAAGCCAAAAATTTGTTATGCTGCTGTAAAAATACTAGCAAAAAAAGTATTTTCAATTAAATACAAATAAAAAAAGAATCCACACATATTATTTTATTTTTAATTTTAATTATAACGAGTGTTGTCTTGTGTATATTAGGACCATATTGCAGAACACTGTCCAATTACTAGTACAATCTTTTTTGGTATATCAAAGATGGAAGCGATACAATACAAGCTATTAATGTTTTCGTTTAATCTAGTTGTATTGCCTTTAAAATGTAAAAATCAATAAATTTTACAGGTGCCTAATTTTAACATTTTATTGAAGAAGCAAAGAAGCTTATCAAAAAAAGGAGACAAACAATAATTTTAATAAGACTATCATTAGAATGAATGCCTTTTTAAACAAAATAATAGACAGTGTATATATTATAGGTGTAATTAGTTTAAATATTGCACAATGTAAGGGTACATTGAACCTACCTGTAACACGACCTAATTTTGCAAACCAGTATCTATAAATTCTTAGATCATACAAGAAAGAAACTGATAGCTTTTCCAGTAATTAGTTAATTTTTGTAGACATTTGTAATATTGAATTTATTAAGCATGAATGAAACAAGAATTATAATCTTTTTTTTGCTAAAACCTACATTTCAAATTAAATCCACAGGACACAGGATAAAAAATACTAGCAAAAAAGTATTTTCAATTAAATACAAGTAAAAAAAGAGAATCCACACGTATTATTTTATTTTATTATTTTTGTCAGGATCGTGAGGTCTGGCACTCGATACTCTCTGCCTACCCTGTAAGGGACTTGGCGTGAAGATATGTATGTATCATAGGACACAATATGACCAGGGGTATTAGATTGATAAACTGATCAGAAAGAAAAAAATAATTTCACTTTTAGCATCAATGAATAACTTATTAACTAGTTATAACAAAATTGATCATTATTTTCTTTTTAATAACATTTTTTATTGTTTTTTAGACGGTGACAATATAAAAAGGTGTGCAAAATAGCAAAGCAGTAAAGTTCTTAACACAGTGTAAATTCCATGTAAAGGCACTCGATTTGACGGTCCCTAAAGCGTCGATATTCCTTGGCTTTGATTGGTTTAGCTTGCCTTCCATAAAATGATACACTCCAACACCAACTCTCAGCATACACCAACTCTTAGTAACAACAACAATTAACATATTTTTATAAGTTGCCAAAGCTGCACAGTTGTGTATATTCTTTCGTCGCTTTAATATCCTAGCTCGTGATAAACTCGACTGTCGTCATTCATTTCTTATACCTGACTTTCTAAGAAATTCGTTCTCATCTAGAAATTCAGATTGTTTGCACATGTAGATTGTTTTTGACTATGATTAAGAAGTTATGGATTATTATTATTTATATGGATAGTATCATATTCTGTCAAAACACAACAAAATTACTGGTGCAGCGAAAGAAAATGACTAAACGCAATAGCGTTCAAATAAAATTGTTTTTATGTTAGTACTGATCTGAAATAAACTTTTTCTAATTCTGATTATTCTTCTATCCAAAAACTCTCTATAATGTTATAAAATTTCGGTGTCGTTATATAGAGTTTACACTGTATGCTAGAAATACATTATATATTTATGTTATGCTTGCATGCACACATGCATTGTAACTCTTATACTATTATTAAGCCGTTTCCACATCAAATACATTATACATACATACTCAAATGTCTTCTAGGACACATTTAAACAAAATTTGATTTACCATGACTTATACCCTGCATATTTGCACACAACAAAGAATTTAAGCAATGTATACCATAATTACCAAAGAGTAGATAAAAGCAAAGGTGTCACAAAGCAATCTGGCCTTTTATCGAGCAAAAGATGGTGATTTTACAGAAGTTATTTTTCTATAGTAATATTGTGTAAACGTCGCCAACCAAAAAAAATCACAACCTTTTGAAATAAGATTAACAAAAATAGATAAAAATATGAGTACTTTAGTTTTAGCACTCGTCCCATGTGTAGGATAAATTTTCTTAGTCAGGATTTGAATCTTTCGTCTTAAGCTGAAGAAAGAAATACTTCATCTGCAATGATGAACTCATTTAATAGCATGTCACAGACCCGTGTAGAGGACATAACTATCGACGTAATCAGTTAGAAAGGAATCAAAAATTTCACTCTAGGGGGTATCATAGCTCTTAAAACAATACTTCAATAATACTAATTGTTATCGGAGAAAGACAACTTTATGACGTATGCAATCATGTCACTTTTATAAGTGAATGTTAAGCAACAAGAAAATAAAACTGCTGTAAGGGTAGGGCAGGTTGGAGTTGGAAGCTCTGAAGCTTAAATGGTTAGAGAATTCGTCAGTGGTAAACGAAAAACTGCAGGTAAAGATGATGAGAGATTTTTTTTTAATTTGTAAAAGTAGAGTAATGCCTGACGCATTTTCAAACATATATACATTATACATATAATATTTTTTACTTATTTTATATTTATCCTACTCTTGCCTTTAGTTATTTTTCTTATAAAATTTTGCTAGCAAATTGGTAAAATATACTGCTTTTTTATTTTATTTTAACTTGTTTTGGCCAAGTTTTCGGCAATTTTTATACAATTCAAAATTGCTTGTAGCACTTTTGCTTTCTTTATACTATGGACATGAAACAGTGTATTCTTAATCATGTTTAAAAGATACTATAGTAAGTATCAGTACATAAGGGAGTATGAGTGAAAAACTAGTTAATAGAATAAAAGGTATGTCGTAAAAAATTTCGAGGATGTTGCGAAAACTCAGGAAGTTGGAAAATTAAAATAATATAGGTATTAAATTGATCCCAAAGAATTATTTCTAACCTTTTCAAAAAAAATCTTATTGATTTACAATAATTGTTGTATAAATATTGTCTAAATGATTGTCTTCTTGTATATCTCATAACATTGGAATTTGATTAGTTAATTTTACCCCAAATGTGGGAAACTTTATTTTTGTTTCTAGTTGTTTGTAAATTAAACTATCATGACAATCATGTGATGATTAAATCAATGTTAGCAGGTGCCAGTATTTTACAACAAAAAGGAAAATGAAATATAACCAAACAAATTTGGCTTATCCATTTTGAGTTATCCAATCACTATTCGCGATTTTGATATTTTCGAAGCGATGAGAAAATTTGTTGAAACTGTGCGAATAATCAAGATATTGGTTTTTGCAATATTCGATATCTTAATAGCGAAAATGTTGCTGTCCAAAAACCAGTATAGATATAACAAGGATATTTATTGTTTTATGTCATGTTTACAATATTATTTGTAATAGTAGTAATTCTGCGGCATATTAATTAAACTTATTTTAAGCTAGCGCTATTTTCTTTCACTGTAAGTAATAGAGCAAGCTACATCATGGTCAGTGTTTTCATATTTTTTATACATGACATCTAAATATTTAATCTGCACTTTGGAATATTGTTGAATAAATAAAAGCCCAACAAGTTTACCTAGCTACAACATGACAACTGACAATTGTTCTGGCTACCTTAAGACTTATAAAATATTCCATTACTTTTGCTTTAATTTTACTGAAAAAATATACCATGCATCTAAAATAAGTTTAGACAATGTGCGTCAGAATTGGCAAACACTTTTTTTTTGTTTAATCCAAATAGGGTATAAATGCAAACATCGTAAAGCTAATTCTATTTTGGTATACGAAGCCACAAATCACACGCAGTGTTTTTGGCAATTCACTACAATAAACATTCATAACAATTTATAAGCAGTCAAGTACATGTATTTTTTCATCATCTACATTTGAAGCAATGTATTTTATCTGTGGAAGTGTATGGAGCATTATTATCAAGCCAGTTTTTCTTATAAAAGAAGTTTATATTGACTATAATATACATTTCGCAAGGCAACTATAGATGATAGTTTAGAAACATGTCAGAACTTGTGATAATAATGTATGTAACTTCGAATAGCCCTTCAAAAAATTATACTTATGATTCTTAATAAGCAAAATATTTGTAATATTCTATTTTTAATGCACTCATGGGACATGGACATGGTCTATTTCATTTCTTTTTGGCACAAGTTAGAAAAACTATATTTTAACAAAATAACACAGTCACATTTATGGACCCCCGTGGACACTCCAGGGAGTCACAATACATTTGGGTGACCTGGTATAATGCCCATCTGCCAGTGTGTGTGTGAGTGTGTATTTGTGCGTGTCTAGTATGGTTGGTACCTGCCGCGGCGCACGGGCCGGAAGCCGGCGTAGTAGGGCGAGAACCCGCCGCGGAAGGAGCGGCCGCGGCCGCGCGCGCCCCGCGGCGGTCGGTTCGTGGTCGACAGCCCGGGCTTGTTCGTGCGCTTTGGCATCACCTACCGACACAACACAAATATCGCATATCTAAAACATATGGTACAGTTCCCACAGCATTTAAATATGGCTATGTAGCCTGGCGAAAGTACAGTCGAATGCAACAATCAAATAGCCATTTTCTGCAATATTTGGTTATATTTATTATGTAACCATTATATTGTATTCTAAACTAAACAAGAAAATTATGCATGTACAAGAAAATGAGAAAATCATATCTTCCTTAAATTTATTACATATCCAAAAGGTTGTGTTTGTAAAAATATCGATATTTATTTTAGTAATATATTCATAGTATAAAATACAACAATCATTACACCAAAATGCATTACGCAAATGTACCCAAACAAAAGAGACCAAGCACGATTATGAATGAGTTTGAGCGAGAGCGCGGTACTCTTCCTCACTTCTCCACACATATCCCCTCTGTATTGTGGTGAAGTTGAAGTAAGTTCTGCACAACGAAATCTTTCCTACTTGGGAAACGCATTTAAGTTTCTGAACTGTATGTTGAGCGGGCGCTCCATGGCACTCAGGAGCCACAGGCTAGTTACAAGTCTCGTCGCGCATAATTCTTAACAATATTAATCAACGCCAACGAGCTTTCACGAAATACGACTTCGGTTTCCAACACAGGCAGGCATTTGTGTTGCTGATTCAATTTATAACAGTAATGATAGATGTATTTTTGTAATAACAACTACAACAAATACACCCAAATACATATAAAAAGCTAACTTTTTGGGGGTCAAATTTAAAATTTTGGAGGTCAAAGTTAAAATTACACCTGTAAATCTGGAGATGTTTATTTATTCTGTTTTAGTTGAGATGATAGTATTATCGTGAACTTGCACATTAAGCCTAACAACCCGGCCACACATACAGTAACACACAATATCTATGGTTGCTATAGGCCACTGTTATCTTTTGTGTCTTATCAGAAAAACCTTGTCCTCAAAAAACAAACCTAAAACCTTTATTCTGACTAAATTAAGTTTATAACTTCTTAAACGTGTTGACCAAATGCCTATCTACCAAGTAACTGTTAAAGACGTATATAAATTTACACATCGCAAATATCAATACCAGTAGGTATAGCACTGAAGGAATACCTAAATTGGTGCATGATGTCACATTAGGGGCGCGTTTTGATAATGACGATAAGTATACGAATTTTGTTCTTTTTTTTTTGTTTTTGATATAATTTGTGTACTTGCCAACATGCTATCAAAATGCGCTTCCAATGCCTTTCATCTGAATTAAGCCTAATTAGTAATACCTTAATCTGACGCCCTCTAAACAATGACTCGTCCATGGCCATAGCAGTTTGTACACTGTCTTTATCTCCAAACTCAATATATGCAAAACCTTTGGGATGTCCATCAAATTTATTACACAATATTGTAACCCTGAAAAAGAAAGGGAATAAATTGTGTCAATAAAATAATTAACTGTAACACTGTACGAAAATGGTTTGGTAACTCGTTGGTTCCCAAATTAGTAGGTAACTAAAACCTGCAATTAAAGACATTAATTATCTTTTGACCAGTCTTTAAGTAGACATTTTTGACAACATGACTGATTACATACATAAATTAACACGCCAAGTCCCTTACAGGGTAGGCAGAGCTCAAAACTCACAATCTTGGCAGACCTGTCTGGCTTCCTCCGCATGAATTACCCTTTTCATACAAACACAGTACAGTAGTTTTTGCATAAAAAATGAACAAACCCTTTAATAATTATTGTTTTGGGTCCTGAATCCTGTATACAGTTTGTAGCAACCACTGTTTTGAAAAAATATTTCAAAAAAACGGATTTAGTTTTATGTATTTTTTACTATAATATATGTATGATACTTGAATAATTATTGTACTTTAGTCTTTTCTTAAAATGGAACAAAGGAAAAAAATAAAACTGAATATTTCTGTTTTAACTTCCTAAGCCTACCTATTTATAGATCCACAACCATGAAAGTGTTGCTCCAACTCTTCTGCAGTAGCTCCATAGTCTACATTACCAACATACACTGATCGGTTGTCCACCTCAATTTTTTCTTCCAATGACATATTTAACGGGCTTGCTGTAATAAAAAATATGTCAAATTATGACTGGAACATTGCTCTGAACAGCAAACATTTATTAGTATTCTTCTAATATTTATCAGTTTTCAACACACAACATATAGTAGAGGAGCCCGCTATGCTAAATGTGTAGTAACTCCAGCTTCATGGGGATCTGTTGGATTTAGACAAAATAGTGGAAATTATAAAAGATTGATGATAGAGATATAAATATTTTTAACTAGGTTTTGAGTGTCATGAAGGTAAAACAACAATTACAATCACTTGATTAAGCAATGTGTCTCCAATGTCCAATTCAGCTTAATTATAATGAACATAGATGACTTGGTTTTTGAAAGTTTCTGATCCTCCTATATCTAGTACATCTTGTTCCTATCATCAGAACATTTAACCATGCACTTACTGGCATGCAATAAACCTGCCTTAATTTAATGACATATTTGAGTCAAAAAATATTAGTCTGACAATTCTACATGACGTGTGCCTCTATATAGAGATTTGATATGCAGTGAAGGTGTTTAATCGTGGAACAGGCACCTGAGTTCCTACAAAAATTCCTACTGGGCTCCTCTACCAATAAGTATTAAGTTATATTGATATATAATAGTCTAACCAACTAAAATATCCAAAAAAAATTGGAATATAATTTAAAATAATAGGAATATCACACATATCAGGTATACATAACCTTATCTACAATTTCTAAACCTGCCTGCTTGTTTGCCTTAAAATGCTATAAAAACAAATACATGGTAATCATAACATTATGCAAAAAATATTCATACTCTACATAATATTTTTAGGAAATGCTTAAAATAGTATATTTTATTGAAACTTGGTGTAGGTGACTGCATTCCTCTGAAATAGCTTTTGATTTTGATAAGTGTAAGAATAAAGCACAAAGCATATCACTTTGTGTGGGGAAAGTAGACATGTAAAAAAAACAGTTTTCATACTATACCCAATCATGAAAGTTTAAGGTGCCAAGACATTGAAATGAGATAATAAGAGCCAAAGAAAATTCTAGAAAAGCTTTCTTTACATGTTAGTTGGTATTAAACAAAACATTAAAAAATAATCATATACCTTTCAAATCTTTGATACAAAAAAACGAATAATACAAAACTTCATAGCCTTGTCATGTTTGTAGGAAGCATGCATTCTTCCAACTTGTGGGAAAGTATGGAAAGGCTTTTGGACTACGAGTTTTGACAATTCAAACATTTAGAAAATTTGAGAATAACTTACACTAACCCTTTGTATTTCAAAAAATAAAAGTCATACTTAGGCCTGGAGGACTGCCCATACTCATTTGTTTGTCAACCTCTGTTTGCATTTGTTTTAATTTCTCTGCTTCTTCTTCCATCTCTCTCACTCGAGCTTTGATTGCAGCTAAATCTGGTACATCATTACCTGAAGCCTCATCTCCTCCCTAAAAATACCAACAAATCACTTTGTATTTCCAGGTCAATTAACATTTCTCAAAGGGGTCTCCAAATCTTTTATGGCATACGACAGAGAAGAAACATAGAGCTCTACAGATGGTAACAAATGTGGCCTTCAATCATGGTAGATATAGACAAGTCAATGTCCTATGGCCAGGATGTCAGGTCCATTGTGCAAATCTACCGGCCTCCCAACACCCCAGACCGAAATATGATGCTGTCATTATGGCAATAGGAATGGGTAAGGCTGTGGACCTAGCCAAATACCTGCACAGCTCTCTACCACCAGTGGTCTTATCGGTAGTCACCTATTGAAGTTATAGTTGCTTTTTACAAGTGCAAGGAAGGCAGATGGACTATTCACCACTGAGGACCTGGATACATATAGGGTGGACCAATACAGGGAGATACATTTTTTCATAATGTGAAGATGCATAAACCCTTGGCATTGGATAAATATAAATACCTATGAAAAATCTATCATAACTAATTAAAACTAAAATGTAAATAATAATTTTATTTTTCTTGTAGTTTTTCAGTTGCAGATTTTCAATAAATTATTTAAAAAATCATTGAACTGGTTCGGCCATTCTTTAGTTTGGTACATTTTAAATGTTTGTCATGGACATGAGCTTCTGCCACTAGTCAAGTTTAACTAATTTGACACAAATTTTTGCCCAATTTTATAAAATCTCTCCGTTTTGCACTTTGTAATATGTAATGTATTTTATAACTCCTTTAGGTGCAAATAGATAGCAGTTTGCTTATCACTTCTAGATTTTAAAACCATGAAAGTATTTAGAAAATTCATCAATAACTTTCTGAGTTCTTTAAAAACATGAGATAAAGAATAAGGTTTTTGTATGAGATTAAACAGCAAACAAGAACATGACCCTTCAAACAAAAAGAGATATCAAAAGTGCATTTTACTTATAATGTTAACAAAAAGCAATAATGTCAACATAAAGTGCATACAATTAGTTTAAAACTAACCTAGAAATGCCAAAAGGATGGTGATTTTTGAAAAATGTATGAGATAATGTTCTTAATTAGAAAAAAAAATAACAAAACAACATCTTGGATGTCTACAGCTTGCCTTTGGTATTTTATTATCATCAGGGAATCAATCCAATCCTATTTTGCCTATCAATATCATAAAAAAACTACAACACAAGTATACATTTCATTCCTGCTGTTTACATTCATTAAACAGAAATCTTATGCTTCAAAGATGAAAATATTAATTAGTAAACATGCTGATGTTTAGTTTATCAATTAAGTTTATTGTATACTGCAAAGCATAGATAGTGTGTCAATAGACTAATTATTGTTTTGATTAATACATTTTTCAATACTTATCAATATCTCTTAAAACTCTACTTAAAGATCAAGGAAATTTTAATAAAATTAAATGACAAAAATTATACATTTGTAAGACAATTTTACAAATAAAGTATAAAGTCAAAAATATCAAATGGTATAACTGGTCAATAATATCAAAGAATTTTTCAGGAGATAATTTATAAGTAATGGTGAACAAGGGGACTAAGGAGACAGCAAAAATTGTAATAAAATACACAATTTTGAAATCAATTGTTTTGGATTGTGCAAACACAGTTTAAACATTTGCCATCTATTATTATCAGTAAGTAGTAGCTATCAAATGAGACCAAAGATTTTAAAAAAAAAATAGAGATTGCGGTCATTGGAATTTATATTCACTTGTTATTTGTTAATTTTAGTATTTAAATTGCTGACTATGAGTCTAGTTGGTACAAAAAAACTTATTTATTGTTTGTCAAATATAATAATGTCAAATAATGCTGTGATGTGTACTGTCCAGTTACCTTAAATTATTTCGCTATATTTATATGAACGAATTAATTAAGGCAATTGAAATAGACTACAAGAAATTTTATGGAACTATGCATATGCAATGAGTAACAGTAAAGTTGGTGTTAAGGAAAAGTAGTACCAAGTACCAACTACCAAATGATACATGTATGTTATGTCGACTTATTTGTCGAATATAATAAAGATAAGTTATAAATATACTTACGCCTAGGCTGTTGTCAGTCATGTTTAGTGAACCGTTCGTTCCCTCTAAATGATTGTTTTCAATCGAGTCTAAATAATCGTCATTATCTGCCATATCAACTCTTAGAACACAAAATTAAAATAAACAAAATAAAAACAACACAGAATCTTGAACCTGAAAATATATTAACACCTGTAATTTATGCACTAAATAAAATCAAAAAGTGAAATTTTAAAAGGAAGCTATCTTGACGTACCGGTAACCAATTTGTTAGGTCACAAATAATAAATCACCAAAATATAGATTGTTTTATCTTTCGTTGTCTCCTTATTTTTCACAATTAAACTATTTTTGTAAAAACATTTTGTTAGCGGTGATATATTTACAGATTTATTTGTAACTAAATTTATTTACGCCAAACAATCAAACGTCAAGCGTTGACACCATTTCTGAAAGTGTTGCCAATTCACATTACCATCAAAGATTACCATTTACCAATAGAACACTTTACTTTGACAAGCATTTGCTATATTGCACTCCTACATCGTTACATAGTGGCAATAATATTTAAAATTTTGCTACGCTCATGGCTATTTGAGTAGCTATTCGATGCAAGTTGCGTATTTCAAAATATTTGACGTTGTTAATAAACTCTAAAAATTTGTTTGTGTGAATATGTTTATTCTGTGGACCCAAAGTAACTGTCCATGGAAAAGAGAACCTCTTGAGAGTTTTGGCGCCATCGAGAGAAAAGATGGTCGAAGTTTTTTCATAATTATTGAATTTCGTGTTA
>DVZK01000662.1:0-11208 GCA_018236665.1 Calephelis perditalis | reverse complement strand
AAGTTGTAGACAAAAACGTTACTGTTAATTATTAGTTTTCAAAGGTCTGGTTTTAGATATTCGTGAGGACAATTCAGCATATTTGGGACGTAAATAGCCATAAAGCACGTTCAGGGCCATTACTTTTTAAAATTTACAAACATCACAGAATATTGCTAATTGATATTCTTTTACCACCTTATCAAGGTCGGGGTGTGTGACATTCGAACATGTTCTTGCCTCTTACAAGCTATATGGCAACATTATTAGTCATGCAATAAGGTTAATATGAGGATATTTCTTAAGAGGGAAATTTATCAAAAATATGTATATGTAAATAACAAGTTTCTATAATTCGGAGTTCGGCGTGGGCGGTTTTTAGTTAATAATAGATATGAAAATAAATCTTTACAGACTATGTTAGCCTTGGTCCCCACATCACATGTTGTAGGTTACGTGTGAAAGAGTGGACCAATTTCCATATATTTTTTTTGTTGTGTTAGTTATAGTCGGGCGAAGGTTCTTACAAAAAAAAGGATATTTTAATTCAACACAGGTTCAGTTAATCTTATCTTATATATAAAATTATCGTGTCAAAATGTTCGTTCCCGTACTCCTCCGGAACGGTTTGATCGATTCTCATGAAATTTTGTGAGCATATTGAGTAGGTCTGAGAATCGGCCAACATCTATTTTTCACTCCTAAGGGATTGATAATGGTGATTCACCCTTAACTAAAATCACATTAAAAATATAGCAGAATAACGTCTGACGAAGCCAACAATAAGATAATGTGTTTTTCAAATTTTCTAATAAAAACGGCGTGACCCTGGATTGGATATGTTTCCGGTTGGCGATAGGCTTGCCACCTATCACATTATGGGACATAGCGTCTTCGGCTAGTCGTGGGTGTCCTGCTTATGCATCTGCGTACATCTTCGAGGATACAGGCGTGAAGAGATTTTTTTTCAAGTAAGGACAACGTGTGAATAAACTATCCACGAATTCGAATTAATAAGTGCATAAGCAAATTTAGAAGAAAAATTAAGTACCAGGTATCTTCACGCCCATATCCCCGAAGAGGTAGGCAGAGGCATAACCAGGGCACTCACGACTAGCCGAATACACTAAGTCCCACAACGTGATAGGTGGCACGCCTATCGCCAACCGGGCACATATCCAATCCCGAGCAACATTATTTTTATTAGAAAATTGGAAAACCCAAATTTTCTTTTTGTTGTCCGACTCGGGATTCGAACCCGGAACCTCATGCAGTCAAGTCCAACACCTCTAGACCACAGAGGCGACTAAGTAGGTAGGCTAAAAGACGTATATCTTTCATCAGTCCTTGTTCTCAAAAACTGAACATAAAGTAGCTTTTTACTTAGCAATCGTGGAGAACCGAAGTCAATACCCACATCAAGGTTGTTAACTTTTACGGGGTTTTTGCTCGACCAGATTGGCAACACTAATAGCCTGATATTTCACGTCAAAAAGCAGACCAACAAAACATTCATTAACATACTGAGCATATTTGCTTTATAATCAGTAGCCGACATTCATATACATAACCGGTTTTAAATGACTTGGGTTTTATAAAATATGGTGTAGGATTATCAATTTTTAAACTCGTTAAAATTAAACTGTATATTAGCTAATTACTAATTATGCAAAAGCAATAATGGTCAATTAACGTTATGAAATTTTAATTAAGTATTCGTCTCTGTGTCCGGCGTAGGACTTGAGGTAAAAAATAGAAAAATAAATATTTTCAAAAAATAATGTTGCCCGGGATTGGATATATGCCCGGTTGGCGAAAGGCTTGTGGGACTTGCCTTCTTGACTGTGACTGAAGACTTGTGCCTCTGCCGAAGTCTCGGGGAGATGGGCATAAAGATACATTTTTTCCATTAGGAATACAGTACTTGTTTGTTATTTTTTTTTCATCCCTAAATTTGTTGATGTACACTTGTTATGAGATCCCAGGTTGCAATTTTTTTATATATATACGCGCAATTAACAACTACAAGACTCAAAAAAAGACATTTCTTAAAACACCTGATTTTTCATTTAATAACAGCAAAAAGACACTACCATACAACAAAGACTGCATCGGTGTGTGTCGTAGACTTAGACTTCTGACCATAAAACTGGTACCAGTTTATAGCGACCATGTTACGACGGAGTCAGGTATTGGAGAGTCCTTGCAAGAGTGAGTACCACCCAGTCTGACTGACTGTACTTGTGAAAGAAATAGCTAATAACACTATTGTTTCATTGTAAACATATAATGTAACGACCCCATTCGTCATATTCCTACTTCAATAATTGAAGTGCAGTATCCATCATCAGATTAATGATTACGACATATTCTTACCTGCAAATTGGATCGGGACCTTCTCGGCATCACACCAACCACTTCCCCTCTCATTATTGATTCTATAACTGTGGACAAAAAGAACAACTAAATCAAAATGATTATTCAACGGATATCACCAGGGGAAGGCAGATTCAGGAGATTCTGCGAATATTAACATTTTTAATTATTTATTCGCGATACTGACGATATTTTTTGTATTATTTGTTACTAGGCTGAAGTATCGACAAGTAAAATAAAAATATATCGAGTGTATCGCGTATAAATATATAAAAATGTTAATAATCTGCGAATATATTTAGGGCCACTTGCACATTCCCGAGTTACATTGAATATTGAATAAAACTGTCAAATATAAGGTGATTTAGCCATAAATAGACGCTAACTCAAAGTTAAATACTTAACCCAGAAACGTGCAAGTGGCGCTTAATAAACTAAAACTAAACTTAAACTAGATTTAGTGTGGAATAATTAGCGTGATGATATAATAAAAACCTTCATCGATAGATGGGCTATCTAACACTGAAAGAATTTTTCAAATCGGCGTACCAGCAGTTCTTGAGATTAGCACGTTCAAGCAAACATACAAGCAAACCAACTCTACAGCTTTATAGTATTAGTATAGATAAGGATAGCTAAAATCTTGTATTTAAAAATGAATCTCTATTTCTCGTATCCGTTTTTACCTCCGTTTCGTCCGTTTTTTGTTGTCTTACATTTTTGTCAGGAGAAGTTTCATATGAGAAAAAAAAAACGTCAGAGCCGAACTATTTCTTTTGGCTCAGCTAGTATATTATGCAACAATATTTTTTAATTCGTTTCAGTCCCGAACTACGAAACAACCATTAAGAAAAAAACACACATTCGAATCGAGAACCTCTTCCTTTTTAAAGTCGGGTTTGAACTGTTTGAAGCTCGAGGCACGTGGCACGACTTTCGCCGAGGCGGTTACAAATCAAATGTGTCAGGGATTCGATAAACCGTATCAATCAGCAAAAAAAGTTTTTATCCCAGCTTCCTGTTTATCATCAGGAGTTCCAATCATTTGCTGACGATGCTCATGACGTAATATCCCAGTACGTATAACTGTTGTAATAACATTAAAATGCAGTTTAGTAAAAGTATCTCCACGCCTGTATCCCAAAGTGGTAGACAGAGACACCCACTATTAACCGAAGGAATTTTTAGTTCCACATTATAATAGGAGGCAAATCTATGTCCAAACAGACATTTAAAACAATATTCAAAAAAAAACATTTCTGAGCCCAAACCACTAACCAGGAATCGAACACGTGACCACATGTAGTCAAACGCCAACACCTGACTACTAGACCACACAGGCGATACCTGCAGTACAGGAAATGAAACAGACGGACGTCCAAGTGACATGATCTTAGAGCTATGTTTTAAGCTTCTGAAGTAATGCTGGGACAGGTAAACTTTGCCTGAATACTGACGCTATTACTATGTTTCTAATAGGTAATAAAGCGTTATCATCTCTACCATATAATAAATGGTGTTAAACAAAGGGATCTGATAGTTGGGACCTCTGCTTACCTCTTTAAAGGTATGAGCTTAATGAATATACTTTTTTTGCTCAACACATAGCAAAATTATTTCTAAAAAGATAACCTATGAATTTGAATGAAAGTTGTAAAAAAGATCTATTAAAATTGTTCTTAAAGAAATCGGAATTTAAGACACCTTTAAAACTCGGATTTTTTTAAAACTAGCTGTTTGCCCGAGACTTCGTCAGTGTAGAATGCTTACGATTGTCATTGGCAAATTTTCATTGCCTATTATAGTCCTATGAGGGTTAAAAAATAGCCTACGTTTGAACTCTGATCTTTAGTAAAATTTATATCAAATTTCATCAAAATCT
Organism: Calephelis perditalis; assembly: GCA_018236665.1. Classification (NCBI taxonomy): domain Eukaryota; kingdom Metazoa; phylum Arthropoda; class Insecta; order Lepidoptera; family Riodinidae; genus Calephelis; species Calephelis perditalis. The sequence continues at coordinate 6,971 of DVZK01000662.1, read as the reverse complement.
GTTCAACGGTTTAGCCGTTAAAAAGCAACAGACAGATTTTCGCATTTATAATACTAGATGTATGGAAATATGGACATCTTAATATTTTCATGCAAATAGTTAAAACCTTAAAGCTATATAATTACCCCTCTATAGTATATAATAAGCACTTATACTGAGTTTATATCACTTTTTATATTAAAAATATAATGATGAAAATAACAATAGAAATATTTGTCTGCATATCTACTCTAAATTTCCTAACGATAAAAGAAAATCTTTTTAAATAACCTCTTCAAACATAAATTTCAATAAGAATACGATTCCATGTAATCTTATCATTAATCATATTTGACACAAAAAGACACTCACATTTAATCATGATATTACTGGATCTCCAATCACAGCTCGATTTATATTTCAAATTAATTTTCATTCTATCACAAAACATTTTCGCTAAATATTCCACTCGCAAAGACTTATGTGAGAATAATAATTGGTAATGGATACATTGCTCGCCTGGGACACCGGATTCGCCAACACAGCACCTATGTCACCGTATACGAAGCCGTTTCATCCAATTATACACAAGAATCACGCTTCAATGGCCGGCTCTGATTACAATAACATGCAGGTAATGCAACTGACTGTGAGTGTAGCCAAATGAACCGCACTCGTATATATTTAATGCCTAATATTGTGTAAGCTTAAATCTGTCCCACGGTACTGTGTGGTCAGCCATATTTCAATTTCTAGAACAAGTATGTATTTGCCGATGCAGGGATGCGATAACTCCTTCATCCGCTAATGAAACGATCTAGAAATTTAGATGCTAAATTGTTTACATACATACATACATATCTTCACATAATTTCCCTGATGGAATAGGCAGAGAGTATCGAGTGCAAAATCCTTCTTCATTACCCTTATTAACCCCGAGAATTTTTAATGAATTTCTAGGTCTCCCTACCTATATTCACCCACATTCGCATTATATATCTGCTTTATACATTTTTCATCTACCATTCTTTCTATATGACTGAACGAGCGGAGCATCCCCTTCCTCTTTTTACCACCAACACCTCCTTTTAACGCCACTCTTTCTCGGATCTCACAGTTACGAATACGGTCAGCGAGTTACGAGACAGATTTTGCAATTACGACCTTATTTATCCCGCTCTCGTATTTTTTCTGACATACATAACACTCGCTTCCACTGTGATGTGTAGCAGCTCTGATTTTCTTTCTCTATGACTATTTCTAATTTTAGCATCATGAGAACTTACAAATCAAACTCTCTCCTGTCACATCTCTCTGTGATGTAGTGGTGCGGTATGACTTCCATCATCATTGAAAATTTATTTATTTATTTAAAATTCATGCACTATATTGTACAAAGGTGGACTTAATGCTACACGGCATTCTCTACCAGTCAACCTAACTTTATTAGAAAGAATATTTAAATGGGGTGCAAAGAGAAAAAAAATGTGTTTTTATAATTCTCTAATAAAAACAACGTTGCTGCATTACAATCGACTCATCTTGGATGACCTGGTTATACCTCTGCCTACCATATCTGTGATATGAGCGTGATGATACTTACACACTTTCTACTCACGTCTAACACGTCTAACCCCGAACAGTCCAAGGTTAAAATGTTAACAAGTTGTTGCACGGGACGATAATAAGTCCACAGTTCAATTACAATTCACGGTAGATTGTAAACAAATGCATACTAATAGATGACGCAACCAGCTATAAATAACTCGAGTTGTAACTGCTGTCTTATCGCACAAACACGTGACACGTCCACAATTGAATAATAAACAATATATCTTCACGCCCAGACATTTGCGTAGTAGGCAGAGAGTATCGTGTGTCAATTGTTACGATTCGTACCGATCTCTTTGGCTTTCTCCACATTAATATCCCTTCATTTCATTCATGCCCATATCCCCGAAGAGATAGGCACAGGCACAACCAGGGCACCCACGACTAGCCGAAGGCACTAAGTCCCTCAATGATAGCTGGCAAGCCTATCGCCAACCGGGCACACATCCAATCCCGAGCAACATTTTTTTGTTTTTAAAAAACTGGAAAAACCACATTTTCTTCTTTTTGCCCGACCCGGGAATCGAACCCGGGACCTCATGAAGTCAAGTCCAACATCTGTCCAACCGCTAGACCACCGAGACGAAAATAACAAAAATATATTAAAAATATCTTATAAAATTATTTAAGTGTTAAAAATATTTCACGTAATGTCGTTTTTTCGCTGAAGCAGTACATACGTGACCTATGTTCCAAAGATACACCAGTAACATCTATAGTGTCTCTTGGTGACGCTAGCCGACTTTTTTAAATGAATAATGTGTTGCCAACCTCGCGGTTTTTATAACTTCACCGGGCTTTGCGTTGGTAGCCGGCTACTTTTTCACTGTCTTACAAAACAAACAAAAAAGAAAAATATTCTAAATTGTGAGTAATAAATAACATAATGGTTATTTATTACTCATAATATTTACGTCTTTCTGAACTTGTATTTGTAGTGAAAATATCATACCTATGACGATGTTGATCGGAATGACCTGTTTATTCTTCAATCTATTACCTTTCTCCTGAACAAATTTCATTTAAATTGCACGCTTTAGCTTCACCACTTAACTTTTTCCTGTCATAATGACGGCACTCCAGAGTGTTTTCTTACATTAATAGTGAGTGCTCTTTATTATCACGTTCCGATCTGAAATAGCTGGTAAAGCTACGCAAAAGACTTAACAACCGAGCGTCGCGTGGGTAAACCAATATTAAAACGTCTACTTTTTGCAGGCAGCCTTCATTTCTTACTCATGAGTCATGCCTACAATGAAAAAAAGTAAAAGAAGATCGACTACATTACACAATATTGATTGTATTAGGGTAGATATTTGATGGATATTTTATTTATAAAAAAATAGCCTCCAGACCGGAACATGACAGTCATATTGCCTGGCAGTGCGGCACACATGGTCTAGTCTACACAGGAGACCTGGACCAACACGTCCAGACAAAACACGTTACAAAAGGTCAAGTAACTACCTCCATCTCCGAGGAGCTTCATCTGGACGAGCGCAGGATCTTCACTGTGTTCCTCCAAAACCGTGTCGTCGGTCACCGTCAGCTCCTGTCGACAAAAACAACTTGTTTATTTTATTTATAAAACAATAGCGACTGACATTACCATAGATGTTACCGGTGCGTCGTTATCTTGTAAATGTGATCTCAGATCAGGTGTGTAAGTCTACCGGTCCTATGCTTAATCGACAAACACGATTATGGCGAGCACTGGTGAAATAGAAAGGAATATTTTTGCAGTGGAAAAAACTCTGAGGTACTCCAATTGGTGACGCCCCAATGGTGCGTTTGGTTGCGTCGTTATAATGAAACTTGTAGGTTAAACACACGGGAAACGACGCAGCGACGACGCAACGCGCTAACCTCGCCCTAAGCGCAAATAAAGACAATTTATAAGATACACTAGAAACTAATCCATAGTATTTATGAGGAAGTTAAGGTTTTGCAAAGTCGCACGCTATATTAGACGGTAGTCTAATACTTATTCTTTAAGAATGCTGGTGCTCGTCAATATCGTATTTCAGTTTGGACAGGGATGGTAGGAAACTAATTTAAAAAGCTCAATAATCGAGTTTTATTTTAAGCTTGAGTTTTTGAGAGAGATTAAGAAATCTGTAAGCGGTGTTATTTTTAACAAACAAGATAACATTCATTTCTTTACTTACACCAAATTATCGATAAAACATAATACCGAAAATGTTAATGGCGATTTAATCTGTTAAGCTTCATGCATAAATCATATCCGTAATCGGCTAACCAATAGTAAACTCTGAAATTATGGCAGCAATGATTTATAGTGACTTCCCCAGTGTATCTATTAATTATTTGATATTGAACTTCGAAAAATTAAACAGACTTTTAAAATGAACAAAAATAAAAGCTTTCAAGAGATATTAGAGTATAAGTTTACTAGGTGCTAAAGTTTCGCAGCAACCCGCCCGGATTGGTAACACCGCCTCACCTATTCCTGCTGTCATAACGTCACTGCTTGCCGTTGACGTATTCCGGTTTGGAGGGTAAGGTAGCCGGTAAACTTACTTTTGCTCTAGGCCTAACATCCTGGCCTCAGGTTGGCAGGCACCATTACCACCATTTGTGTCTTTAGGCGACGTGAATTTCTTACCATCAAGAAATCCGTCTGCTTATTTGCCTTCGAATATCATACAAAAAGTGACTTCTCAAGTGTATCCATTAATTATTCGATATTAACTTCGCAAAACAAAATAGACATTAAAAATTAACAAAAATAAAAGCTTTCAAGAGATATTGGAGTATTAATGAAGCGATCAAAAGAGGGCAAAGTAATTATATAAAAAAAGAAAAGAACAAAAGTTAGTCATTGTTTCAATTTGTATTGAAAGTTTACTTGGGACTATCGAACAGAAAGTTTTGAATCAAAACTTGATTTTACTTTGGAATATTCAATAAAAAACAAAAGGGTTTTTCCTATTATCATCTTTTTAACACTCCTCGCGATTTAACTGCAACACCATGTGGATTAACTACCGAATACATATATTCGGTACTAGCTTCCGCCCGCGACTCCGTCCGGCGGATGTCGGTCTTCGCGTGATAAAACTGAAAAATTAAGATTTATTTTTTTCTAAGTATTTTTCCAGGATAAAAAGTATTCCATTTTATGCCTAGGATAATAAGGTATAATTATACCAAGTTTCATCGAAATCGAACCGTTAGTTTCCACGTGATGCCTGAACATACAGACAGACATAATTTTTTTTATCACATATATTTGGGTTTAGTATCGATCCAGCAACACCCCCTGCTATTTATTTTTTTAATATTTTCAATATACAGAACTGACCCTTCTACAGATTTACTATACTCGTATGTTGAATACTACGACCAAAACTTCATGTAGTTAGCCCATATATTTTTCATAATAGAAGAAACTCGAGTAGCTGACAAATTTTGAATATACATGGTAAAATATCCATCTACATTGGTGCAGTCTTTCTGTAATGCAATTACAAACGAATGTTAAGAAGAGTCATACTGACAAAGAAGCAAATACTTACTACAAAATATGTTGCGGGATCAGAAGCATCTCGGAAGTCACTTATTTTTACTTACCTACTTACTTACATAATCATTTTTTAACATTTAGACATAGATATAAAAACTAGTTTGTTAAGTAAAAAGTGGTAAAGTTATCTGTATTGTTTGGGATAATTTATGGTCGCTTTTTAATTACCTCATAATGTCTGAGGCCCAGTTCAATATTAAAGAAACGAGTCGTATTGCTTACGAATAGTTGTACTTGTACGAATAGTACGGAATCTAACTACAGTAGTTCGTTTTCGATTGTCAACTCTAATCATTTTGTGTAACTATGAGTAACGCTTCCCATACTTTCAGGCAAACCACCAACATAACATTTTCACCATGTTGGTCCGGGCACGTTTGCAGAATAGACATGGACTATCACCAGGCAGCTCGTAAAAGGCGAGCATAGGCTTGTTCTTACCGACACCGTGACATTTGACTAAGTGGTCGATTTTTGCAGATTCTTGTGCATCTCGTGCGGATTAGTACATGAACTACTTTCGTATTCCTGCCACTTTTGGTCGTATTTGCTATCGCATCATTACCACCTTTGGAGTCTCTAGGTGTCGCGAATTTCTTACCATTAGGAAATCCATCTACTTGTTTGCCTTAAATTCATAATATTTTTTAAGCAAGTACACTGTTGCAATTATTAATTTAAAGGTATAACACTACTGATTTCTTATTACAAATTTAGTTTACTCATAAGTGCATGTAATTTGATTCATGTTAAAATATAGGAAAGTTTTTTATACTTGTATCACAATAAATTTCAACGTATGAGTTAAGTAACTATAACTTAACCCCAAAATAATACAGATTGCCCGTTCTTTTGGAAATAATTTGTCGTATCTGCTCATTTTTGAGCATTTCACTAACTGGCACAAACGGTATTGGAATATTTAGCATCGACATATCGAGTTATTTTATTTTTATATCATCTCGAAGTCTTTGTTGGTGTGCTCAGCAAGGCGAGACTTCAAGTCGACCGATCGGTTGCAACTCAAAAAGTAAGTATCGTTCTCAACTCTAGGCAGAGGGGACTGATACTCTCGAGTATTAGTCCCTTCCTTTTGACCTCATGCAACATAGAACGTCCAGAATATTGTCAATAACCGAGCCCTTTTCAAATTGCTTCATTCTTGCTCTGCAAAGAGTTATTGCTGGTTTCAGTGTTTTCTTTCATTTTTTGGAACGCTCAGGGAATTTGATGTTGATATCAAATCGCTGAGTTTCCCTTTCGTATACCGCCACAGAGTTTTTTCTTTCTTTTTTAATATTTCATGCCCACCTTCTGGTTGCATGCGGATCGTGCGATTCCGGAAATACTGGAAATACTCCAGACTTAGAAGCCCTTAAAAATATTCCTAATATGTCGGTGCCGGTCTGTACTCCTTATTTTGGCCGTCTGCCTACTTAGTCACGTAACATCAGGTGGCCTACTTGCTCGTTTCTTTAAAAACACACAAGCGAAGTAACAGGAAACAGCTAATAATAAACGCTTTCAGTATGAAGATACCCTAAGTCATTATAGATTATTATATTTACGCTTTAAGCAACCGATGTCAACACGAAGAGATTAAACTCGTCTAGTTCAGAGTTTGATGAATTTCACATCGTAAACATAGTTTTTTTTTAATATTTTCCTTTTTATTTTATTTTAAGATAGTGAGTATGATATATGTATAACGGAATATATAATGGCATGGATTAAAGACGTAGCCAATCAAATTTATTAAAAAAAACAGTAGCAGTCATGGGACTGCCGATAGAAGTGAAAACGGAACTATTAAGTTGAGAGTAATTAAAACTAT
>DVZK01000661.1:0-11210 GCA_018236665.1 Calephelis perditalis | reverse complement strand
AAATACTTTATATTATATATGTTGTGACAGTACTTTTTGAATGTACTCAAATACAGCAACAATGTTGTGACAGTACTTTTTGAATGTGCTCAAATACAATGGTTTATAATAATGTCGACGCGCACAAATACCACTTGTATGGTTCAAGTGAATAAAGATATTTCTGATTCTGATTCTGACAGCATTTTTGATAATTATTTGTATAGCCTTAGCAAAAGATATGAATTATAAACAAATATAACTTTCGTTACTTAATATCGTCAACTTTCAAAAATCCATGCATCTTTTGCTTTGCTTCAATGTACAAATAAATAATGCAGGAAAATTATGTAAAATCAGCATTGAGCAAAATTAAATGCTTTTGTCCTTTCCAAAATTTCTGCCTTTGCCTTTGCAAGTGAGGGAAAAAAATAAAAGACTTATTTGCGGTCATTAACCACTTTGCTTATGATAATCTTTATTTGTCCATTTAACATCTCGCATTAATCGTTGTATAGAATTCTTGTATCTATACTAAAAGGAGCAGTCTTACGGAGTAACATTATAGGTACTTTCCGTATTTTTTTTTTGTTTTTTTAACATCGGCTTAGGTATAAAAATGTGCACTTTCAACTTGACCTACCAAGCCCAAACTTAATTATATACAGAAACTAAATAAAGCTAAAATAAGAAACTCAATCAAACGTAAGACTGAATATTTTTCTTAGTTCGTGCTTTGCGGTCAAGTTAGTTTTAAGTTAAAAACAATAAAACAAAATATCATAGTGGCAACATCATGTCCAGTTTCAGCCAGCATTCCGTCATCAGTGATACAAAGATACAACTCGGTTTTTTATGCTGCTGCAGATTTCTCTTCGGCAGTAGCGGTGGATGCAACAGATCCAGTGCTCTCAGGTTCTGGTTGGCACGCTAGAGCTGGGAATCTCTCGTACAATGCTGCACGGTATTTTGGATGGCTGTAATAAAAAAAAATATTAAAATTCACGAAACATTTGGATTGGTCGCTTAATAAGTTACGGCCAAATTCGTCAACCTATCCAAGATAAATGATAAAAGATAGGGCTACTATAGATTAGTAACAGGCAATAACTGCTATTGTTATAATAATTTACAAATTCTTGACAACAATACACTAGCGGGCCTATTTCTATCTGTAGACAGATTATTGAAATTGGCCTTTAGTATAATGGAAAGCCTATATTTCGAAGGGCAAATGGGCCAATAAATATATAATTTGAACAAATTTAAGTATTGGTTAATTAAAAGCGATGAAAAGTGGCGAATTATGAGCTTTTCGTTTTTTTTTATTTTTTTGTTCTAAAATACAATCGATGACTTATTTGCCTTTTAAAAATCATAGTTCCCACATTATTTATTATTGCGTGACCGACTACCGGGCACAAAGATCGGTCATGCTACGCGCCTACGCCGCTACAGCGCTACGAAATCTGTAGAATGTATTGTCACAGCTTCGTATTGTATAGCTTTTGTAAAAAAGTGAACAGTTTTAGAACGGTCTTATACAAATTTATCTTTCTTTTCATGTAAAAATAATAAAGTTGAAAGTAGGTCTATTTATAAGAAATCAGGATTTCAGATGTCCTAAGATCCTCTTTCTTCAAGTTTTTTTTATGCCATTTAATACGAAATAATGTAAATCGGATAAAAGTGACACAGGGTTTTTCAGCTAGGGGAAAGAGTTTTATATTCTTCTAAGAAGTCTTGAAATGAGTTTGTTAGTTTAGTAAGCCTATCAGAAAAAGCTAATCAAGAAAAAATGAAGCACAAAAATAAGCTAAACTAAAAAAGCGTTTTGAATTAGGCTAGTGGATGTTAAGAGATCAGAAAGAAAGTAGTACTACTACAACCACAACAATCGAGTTTAAGAAAAAAAGCAGATTCTTGTATCGAATGAGTAACGATTAAGTACATTAGATTGACTTCAAGAAAGTCAATGATATATTTGAAATAAATAAAAATAAAAATGATTTATTTGTTGAATATGTGTGTTATATTCAACTACACCGCAAAATTAAAACATTTAAAGATTTAAATATATTTCAAGATTTTAACAATTTCATAAGTATTTTAATTTTACTTTTAATTGAACTAATTTTTAAGGAAATAATCAAAATAACTACCTGATTCCATATACAATTGGATTGTAGATGGTGCTAGCCTTGGCAAATAATGAACCCCAGATGGTTGAAAGTGGAGTTAGTCCAGCTCCGTGCACACCAGAGATGTTGATGATCAGGTAGGGCGTCCACGCCATGGTCCACAGAGAGATGGTGATTAATGCAACCTGTAACATAGTCGATTAAAGCGAGATCTTAAATGACGCTTATCTGCCTATATCTGGCTATCGTGCTAAGTAACGAAAACATTTTTCTTTTGAGAGATTTTGAGGACATATTTATTAATTTGCTAACTTTGAGGGTAGATCAACTTGTGTATTTTCCAGAGATATTGTTATTTTAAACTAGCTTTCCGGGCGAACTTCGTTCCACACGTTCTGTTTGTATGTTTTATTTTCTCTTTCTATGTGTCAAGTATCATGCCTATTTATGACGTTGTCTTTCCTTTAAATTTTTGTTTTATCACTAACAATTTCTCTATCGTATTTTTTGTTTTTTTTTTCAGATAATTAATTGTGAATGAATGAATTATCCGAGAACTAGCAAATGTTTCGTTTGTTGGTGATTTCCTTGCTGCTAGATATGTTTTGATCACCTGTGTTTGTCCTATAACATTGAAAAGTTTCTTTTGAACAAACTTTTCTCTGTTACTACTAATAAGAGTTGATATTTTATGATCTTCCAATTTTTTCAGCAATGTATAAGTTATATAAAGATTGATCCTGCAGTTCAGTTCTTTCTTTTTTTGAACAAAATACCATGGAATCAACTAAGATATGGTAGGTTAAGTTATTTTATATGCACCAAAGCTGTGCAATGGTGATACCATATAACATTCTCAGCAGGCTGAATAGAATTTATTATTAATTCGTATCTTAATATTTTTTATTGTGAGGTTATAAATAAATACAGATTACTTTACCTTGGCCAGTTTGTGTTCTGTGCTTGTGTTCGCATTGTCAGATGATCGGAGAGACGCCACATTCATTTTCTTAGCCTGTTCTCGCATTGCTTTTTCGTGGGCAAATACAGCCTGTAGAGTTTTAAACGCATTAATTTTACAAATTATAGAGTTAGAATTTTTCATTTTACGCCTGTATTTATTTGACACAGCAGTAACCAGTATGTGATACAAAAAAAACATGTCAAAGAAAGGAGATACAAATCGTAATGATAGTAAGATATCATACAAAGAAATGTTATATAAGTATCGTCACGCCCGTATCCCCGAAGAGGTAGACATACAAACTAGAGTTTCCCCGACTACCCGAAACTAATAAGTCCTTCCATAACATGATAAGTGGCAAACCTTTCGCCAACCGTACACTTATCTCATATGTTTTTTCATGTTAAAGTAAACACACAACTCTTCTGGTGGTAAAAGACAACCGTAATTTATAGACACCATAATTGTTATAGGTGCGTCACTGTCCTGTATCTGGTATATCAGAGCCCTTACCATGAGATTACGGATTGTCAAGTTTACTTTACTCGCTACCGTCTCTATAAATTGCAGCGCCTCTATTGGTAACTAAGGGAAACACATCTTTAGAACAAAAGTGTCATAGATTTCGATACGTAACTTACCGGTCGTAATCTATAACAACTCATGGTAAAGGTTCAGAAGTATTGTATAAGTCTACCGTATTCCATTTTTTTGGGACCGGAACAGGTCAGTGTCATTATGGCGGCAGTGCATATTGCACACGAATATACGAGAAGGTGTGTTAGTCCCAAAGGTTTCTATATCAAGATTTGATTTTCTATATAGCTTTGTATATATGAAACTTACCTGGAGAATAAAGAAGTAGGAGTAGCAGATCAGTCCTAATGGCAGGAAATAGCAAGCCACGGAGTAGAGCCAGATGTATAGTACGTTCTCCAAGCTTCGGTCAAGGGAGTTAGTTCCGCACGCAGTCATGTTACCCTCTGGCGCATATCTATTGAAAAAGGATTAATATATTATATAAAAAATATCAAGTCTAAAATTATTAATAACAAACAAAGAAAAACAATTTAAAAAATAAAACTTATAATAAAATAACATTAACACAAATTAGTATTCAAGTTAAATTTTGAATTAAAGAATAAATTTAAAATAAGTCATTTTGGATTCAAAATTCTTCAAAATAAGGTAATCTTTGAGTTAAAAGTAACGTTATTTGACGAGTGATGCTCTAACGGTCAACTTCAATAAGCTTTCAACACTTAGATATACGGGAAAGCCAACAGAAAAGAAGAATAGAATTCTAGCTCTACTCAATTAGTAGAGCTACTATATCTTTGGTAGTAATATAATTATTAGAAAATAACTGTCGTTGTCAGGTTTCTGATCTAAAGTAGCCTTAGGTTATCGAAATTGGCTGTCAGTAAACCTTTTTATTTTTCGTAAATATAATATCATGATTATTAAACCGCCTCGTGAGTCGAGTGGCTATCGTACACGCTACGCTCACTCTACAAGATCGGTGTAGCTAGTACACCCATCAATCGCGAGGCTCAAGATCGATTCCCGACGGGGGCATGCATTTGTGTGATGAACATCTAGATGTCTGCATTTCCAGGTTTGGGTGTTTATTAAATTTATTCTGGTATATATTTAAGTATTTCTATTTATTAGTATCGTTAACTAACAGCCATAACACAAGCACATAATTTGCTTACTTTGGGGTTAGTTTCAATTTGTGTTACTGTTCCAGGGATATTTATTACTTATTTAATATTTCGCCATTTTGAGAGTATTCCATATTAAATTTAAAATTATGTCACAAACCAATAAGAGTTGTCAGTAAACCCAAGTGTAAGATAAATAACATTGAAAGTAAAAAAAAATAAAAATCCTCTACCCTACACACATGTAACGTATGTAAGAAGTGTCTCGAGCACTTCAGCTTTCAAACGAAATCGGTCTGTCTATTCAGAAGTTATGATACCACAAAGAGACATACACACACACGCACATAAAGACACCTCAAACTAATAACATCTCTGCTCTTTCTTCAGGTGCTAACTAGGTTTAGTTGGTTGGGATACCTAACTGATTTTTATTTGTAAATTTTGATTCTTGCAAAATATTGCACTAAATCAAGTTAACAGTAAAACTGTTAGTAAACTATTAAAAACTGAAGGTGAAATTACAATTACTATTAAGTACAAGGTGAGGTAGGGTGGTAAAGGGCTAATGATTTATGATAATGAAATATTGCATACGCGAATATAATCGGTAACAAAGATTTTTGATATCGAGATGTGTGCACCTTATAAGGGCATATTTATTATATCTAATTAAAATGCCGTGGGTACAATGATTATAATAGCTGCAAAGTGCAATCAGAACATTGCGGTTTTCGCATTGCAGTTTTGAGAACGCATAGTCGGTAGTCTTTGGAGTTCATAAAATAATAAAATATATTCGCATTAGTAATATTTGTATAGAGTAATTAACATTTTTTTCTCTTTACGTCTTTTATTTGTTTACTGTCAACCTGTAATGTGTTATTAGTGTCTTTTCTCTCAGATTAATATCTCTCTCTAAAATCTCATATATAAGATATGAACTCGTGTCGTACCGTATTTGTTGTTTGGATTTTTTCATTTTTAGCCTCTATCATGTGAATAAAAAAGTGTATATATAAAAAAACATAACAAGTAGTTTCGCCTCGTGATACAAAAGATTCGTTTTTAATTTGTGAACAACCAAAATCTTCTGCCAGTTATGTTCTGAATTTTACGATATGAAAAATTAATGATACCAAAATATCAAAATGGAAGCTATTAATAATTAATAGAGGACCAGTAGAAGCGAAAAGGAATCTGATTTAATCTAATTCCCAATAACGAGTATGCGTTGTTCTACTTACTTGCCCCAGCCGAAGATCGGCGCGAGAGTCCATGCAAGGGAGAAGGCCCAAACTCCAAGAATCCTTAGTAGCGCCCCATTCATGGTCATTGGTTTTGCTGCTATGCCTTTTACAATGACGTTGTAGCGGTCGAAGGCTATCGCCGTCATCGTCCAGATGGAAGCACAGCCGAACAGTGAGCCACAGCAAGCGTAGATGTCGCAGAACAGAGGTCCTTCAAATTTAAATATGGAATTTAGCGTTTTTTTCATAAAAAACGCTAAATTCCATATTATTGGAAGGCAATCAAGCAGACGGATATCCTGATATTAAGAACGCCGCTTAGAGATACCAAAGGTGGTGGCCAACTTGAGGCCGGGATGTAAGGCCTCGAGCAAAAGTAAGTTTACCTTACCGTCTGAACCCGTAGCGGTAGGAATAGATGGTGGTACCAATCCGGGCGAGTCGCTGGGCGGCAGGAGTGGGTGATGGTACCAATGCGGGCGAGTCGCTGTGTCAGATAAAATCATCAGATGTCGCAATGATAGTGGCGGTAAGCCTATGCTCTCCTTTTAGAGAAACATTACTTATTTTACAGCGAATCTGCGGTATATCGGGCAAAATAATTAAATTTATAATTTTCAAAGTGTAAGTGGTCTGTGGTCTATTGTAGTTTTTCTTCCATATTTGGTATCCCAAAAAAGGGAGGAAAATCATTTAGCTAAGTTAAAGCTTAAGCATTTTCAGATTTTGGTCTGTCTGTTCCCGTAACACGCAAAAACTGCATTGCCAGTTTTAATATGATCTTAAATTTCAAAGATTTGAGTCAAAGTAAGACCAAAGGTCTATATGATAAAATAGTTAAATTTAAATTTAGACGAATCAATAGTAAAAGAAAGATCCAAAAAGATAGAGAAACAAAGAAAGAACTACAATATATATGGTACTTACCAAATACCCACGTCTGATAATATGAATTTATTAGCAGCGGTGGAGCCATAACACAGATCATTGTGAAATCAGAGAAAGCTAAGTTGACAACGAGTAGATTTGATGGAGTCCTTAGGCTCTGTGAAAAATATTTATCGTTAAAAGTATGCAGCCTACAAATATTAGCAGCAAACGACCATATTCTTTTGAATCAATTCGTTTTGATATGTATGTTATTGTAGACATTTTCTTTTGGCTTATAATCTATCTATATAAAAACCAATGCCACTTTTCGATATAATTTTATAACTCAAGAACGGGCACACCTATCCAAACCAAATGTTTAGGCTTTGTTCGGACTATTAAATAGATATGGTCTCTGTGAAGTTTGCATAAAATCGGTCGAGCGGTTCTGCGTTTATCACATTTTTTGTAAAAAATGAAGGATCATTTTGCTAATGGGTATTTTCAGTCAAATTGGAACTTTTTTCAGATGGGGATTGTGCTCTCATATTGAAACTTTTTTCAATTGTTTTTTTCTTATCTGTTTTGTTGTTTTATGTCATTCATGTGGTCATATACGTATCGAAGCACAAAAATAATAATATCATTAGAAGCGTGTAAGTCATTATCAATTCTGTACATGAAATTTTACACAGTTTTGGAAATCCATTTTTTCAAACTCTTTGTGTGATTTGGTTTTTAAACAGAATATAATATAATATATAATAGATCAGGGTGTATATGTGGGTAGTATTCAGCCTTTATCACATTTTATGTCAATATGGCTAACTGATAACCAGGGCTTCAGCATTACAAAGCATTTATTTGCGTTTTGGCATTACATCATTTAGCTTCCTCAATCAATTAAATAAAATTAAAATAAGTAAATATATTCCAATACTACTATCGTTTTTTTTTGTTTTAGTAAGTGTATAATTTGTTTGATTATATAAGTAATTTTGCTTAATACATTTATTTGTTGTTGTTGCCTTGACGAAACATTTTTAAATAAAAGAGAAAAATTGGATTGCCAATATAAATGTGCAGGTACTTCATAGAACTTACTTAGTATAGGTACGTACTTAGTGTAAGCTAATATTTTAACGTACCTTGGTTGTGTTGAAGATGTAAAGGACCATCGCGTTGCCTGTGAATGCGGTAGTGCAGATCCAAACCATTGCGAAACCTACCAGTCCGTACCATAGTTCATTCATAGGTGGGAACTGGTACCTAAAACATCAAATATAATTAATGTAAAATTGTTACTCGCTTATAAACTCTCTTATAAACGTTTAAGTAGCGAGTGGAATTAAAAGAAAGAAGAGGATATAAAAAAGGAATGAGAGAGAACATAAATTGCTCGTAGAGGGACGTGGTTATGCAACAATTCACAAATCTTGTAAGTACTCGAAACGCAAGTATTGTTTTTCTAGATTGTATTATTATAGAATATGCGGTCTCTGTATATATCGCCTCTTTGGTCTAGCGGTCCAGGTGTTGGATTTGACTTCACGAGGTCCCGGAAGACGATTCCCGTAAAGGTGATTTTTCCAATTTTTATAATTAAAAAAATGTCAGCCCGGGATTGGATGTTTGCCCGGTTGGCGATAGGCTTACCAACTATCACATTGTGGGACTTAGTATCTTCGGCTAGTCGTGGGTACCCTGGTTGTGCCTCTGCCTATCTCTTCGGGGATATGGGCGTGAAGATGCTTTTATACATAAAATACCAGAATAAATTTAATATAGACCCAGACCTGAACATGTAGACATCTAAATGTTTAACACACAAGTGCCTAACCCCGTCAAGAATCGCACCCGAGTGCCGCGGTTGGTCGGTGGAGTTAGGCATGTACGCTAGTCTCTTTACTAACGAGGCGGTCCATGGCGGTAAATGTCCATCAAATATGTTATTCGAGTTCTCATATTTTAAAGCCACTTTCCGCAAAATAGTGCTCATTCCATAACCTCTACTGAACTTTTTATAAAACCGTGAATCGCAACACGTTCTCGGTTGGAAACCCCTAGAAAATTTTTCATCTATTATATATTGGACAAAAAAATAATTACTTTTCACAAGGATCGTAATCAATCCCTCGCAGTCGATCTCCAGGATGCATGGCCAGCACTGTGGTGACGTGCGGGTTACCTGCACGCAAACGTTGTACGCGCGCGGCACGAATTGCGGGCACGCTCGCACACGTCCAGTACAACATGCCCGAGTCGCTGGCGAACACCATGCCTTCTACAGCACCCGCCTCTGGTGATCAAATAAAACATCCAAAACTATACATTATTATCCAAGATTGCTTGTCTTAAAAAATGCAGAATTAATAAAAAAGTAGGTACGATTTCAACTAGCATTAAAACATGTTTGAAAATTTATAAAAATCAAAAAAACTTTACCCAACATTATGGACTGGCTAATTAAATGGTAAATTTGACATATTTTAGTGTTAATAATTAGGGCCTAAAACTATTGTTGGTTTAATTTATTTATATCTTAATAAGAAGAGCATTAAAAATATGTACCCACTTAATTAAGATGTATTTTAATAAAAATATTTGTACTGGGTTTTCATAAAGGTGTAACAATGAATTTGACTAACAGATCTGCTTTTAAAAATAAATTCGATTCTTTTCTACCCGAAGTCCAAAATCAAAGGCCTTCCCATTTAGCCAAAAACCCTTAAACTATAAAGAATTGCCATACTAGTGGTAGTAATTGCCGTACTAAGGCTGTGGATTTATTTATTAATACAACATTAGTGCACTTTAACTGTACAAAATTAAACAAATTACCACGAAAATTGACTGATCCTATACTCAATACACGAAATTTAATAATTATGAAAATAACTGCGATCTTTCTTTCTTTCTCTCGATTACACCAAAACTTTTTGCGCAAGTTAGTAAAACGTAAAAAAACGTTAAAATAGAAAAAAGTTAACTTACGTTCGAGCAGCACGCGATGTTCAGTGCCGTTGAAATGCACTGTATTGATGGAACCGCGCTGTATGTCTGAGTAAAATAAGGTCGAAGTGTTGTATTCGTACGCTAGGGCTATGGCATTCCTCATTAGTGTCCTGCAAATTGTAACATACATAGTCATACCCATAGGTCATAACGCAATTAAATTCTACTAAAAGGAATATTGAGTTACGCCAAAGTGAACCTTGTTATTCTATAAGCCAGAATTAATTTAAAGTTTTTTAGATTTTATATAGAAAATGGATAGGATATTTTAAGTAACTTTTTATTTAAAATCAAATAAAACTTCTCTAGATATCTCAACTTCAAAATAACTAATTTCATACTGCGAGCGTACAAGCCTGTGACGTCACATGTCTGGGCTTTATATGCTTCACGCAAGTATTTTATGGCAATTTATGGAAGTCGTTTCACATAAAAATTACATGGATAATTCATGGGCCGTATTTTTTTTATAAGGTAATACTTTTAAAACAGATAAATCCACCAACTTTGAATGATCATTAAACAGATTAATCCTGATATAATTAATAATAATTGTATCAGGTTTAATTTGAAGTTTAGCTGCAGTTTATGGGGAATATAGGTATCTCATGTTTTAATACATCAAACATTATTCAAATATTGGTTCCTCTTCTATTTGGACAACATTCGAATAAGGACGGCTCTGTGACGGCAAATATTTAGAAATGCGACTGTGTTACATTGTTAGAACACATAGCTGGTACGTAGATCCACTGACTGACTAACTGACTGACTGACTGACTGACAGACAGACAGACTGACATTTGCACCAACATTTCCAAAATAGCAACAAAAGAGTCTTTGTCTTGAATTTAAGTGTAAATCTAGAGTCAAATTTAAAGACGATTAAATTTCCAGTTGTATCATACGCCAAATAGAACTCAAGAGTTAGGATATTGTTACAAATGTATTAGTCATTTTATGCGTAATATGTTGATTTTTGTATTGATTTACGAACAAAAATTACACTTATCGTTTCATATTTTTAATTCCTAGGTATATAAGGTTGTTCAAAAATAAAAAAAAACAATTATTCAAGCTTGAAATAAAGGCTATTCTTTTTCCTATTGATAAATAACATATGTTTTAAAACTAACTTACATATAATTTTGTACTTACTTGTTTTCTATCGGTGGATATGGCGAGTTTAAATTATTTTCGTCTTCAAGATGAATGCTGTCTATTTGAGTTGCGCGGGCATACATTATAAATGATGTGTATGCTGAAAAAATAGTTAAGTCTGGTTGATCACGAAACTCTGCAGTAGCGCCACTTGTAGTTTCTT
>DVZK01000660.1:0-11212 GCA_018236665.1 Calephelis perditalis | reverse complement strand
GCCCTGGGTGTGCCTCTGTCTACCACTTCGGAGATATGGGCGTGAAGATACTTTTTTTTTCTTTTTAAGTAGTTTAGAAGTCCGTCACGGAAAAACAACGCGACTTGTTATATATATTAAGCTAGATAGATTATAATATGTATGCTTGTTACTTAGTCACAATTCAAACGTGAACCAAACGCAATGTATTTTACCAAGCTAGTAACTTGTAAAACAGAAAATGATACACGAACCAAAGTGGTACTCTGTATCCTGATCGCAGAAGTGTTTTTGAGAGCTAAGTTACACAAAACTAGGACAAATCCGCGGACAACAGGAAGATTTCATATAGAACTAGACTATCGTAATAAATCACAAAAGACCGTAATGAAAAAAGGTGTTTCCTGTACGCACTTCTTCGTTGAGTTTTTCCGCGAGCACAATACTCACTTAACTTTATTGTGCTACGTCAGGAAGGTTTGAGATTATACACAATTTGATACTATCTTGTGATGTTCATAATCGAATATATAATTGGCACCGAAATTTTGTTTTACAAGTAGTGAATTCGAAACAATGTCTTGAAGAAATGTTCTTCCAGTGTGAGGATGTCATAAGCATGTCAATACCTCATCACTCAATTTCTGGTTTACACTTTAAATGTTTTTGATGTTTAAAAGCAATACTTATAATATATAGCCTAATATAGTACTACTATTTAAAAATATGCGGTTCGGCTTTACACTTTTTTTTCTATTTTTAACTTTCATTTTTAAATTGGCTGACCTAATCTAATTATAAGCGAAATGATTAATTATGAAATAACAATTATATATATAGATAACTTTAAAACACATTCGGATTTCCGGAGCTTGACGAATATAGTCGAAGAGCATAATTTAAATATTACTACTATACGTATAGCCTGTCCACAAAGGGAGTTTTTTGCGAGTAGCCAATCGCGCGTAGCAATTTATTTGTGCCCAGGTACCTACGGCGTTCAAAGTACGCAAAGAGAGTCCTTTCCCTGCCTGTTGAAATACAGCTACTGTGTAGGGTGATGGACATGATGACTTAAACGAAAAAAAGCTTAAGATTTAGCATGCATTCTACAATTTCTAGAGCATGCATTGTATAGTTTATGTGAAATAAATAATATATTTCCCTTCTATTCTATGGCTACACTTTATTAAATGTTTCTTTTCCAATAAATTCGCTCCATTTTGGAATAAATACGTCCACGGTCTACGGACACGCGCGTAGTTCACGTAGGTCTACGTGCGTCAAGTGCCTATTCGGGGCAGACTAGTGTTACAGATATTAGAAAGTATCTTAAAAAAAAATCAAAATCAAAATATTTTATTTGCATTAGAATATGAGTGTTACAAATGTTGTTACAAAATATATTAAGGCCTAACATATTCTACCACATATGGTGTGCAAAATTTCATTAATTTTAAATTTAAAAATAAAATTTATAATATAAACATCAACATGCATTAATTTCATTTTAGAGTTATTATTAAAATTTTTGACTGTACAATTTCATTATTATCTTATCTTCATATAATTTTATAAAAGTGTTTTTCATTTTCTCTATTTCATCAATATTAATTTCATTAATCAAAAAAAAAGTAAACATTTCACATTTATTGTAATCTAATCATTTAAACTCAATTTATATAATTATCTTTTTGTAAATACTCATCTATAGAATAAAAACACTTATTTACAAGCCATCTATTTAAAGTTGCTTTAAATGCATTCCCTGGTAATATTTTTATTTCAGTGGGAAGCTTATTAAATATTTTTATACACATAAAATATACGTTTTTTTTAGCCATAGCTAATCTACATTTGGGCACAAATAAATTTTCAGCATTTCTACCCCTTGTGCCTACTTTTTGTGCATTTGTGAGAAAATATGTGGGGTGTTCTTTTACAAATATACAGATTAATTTAATGTACATGCAAGGCAAAGTTAACATTTTTAAACTTATAAAATATGGTTTGCAACTTTCAATTTGTTTTATTTTACAGATGGATCTAATACACTTTTTTTGAATTGTAAAAACTCTTTTTATCTGTGGGGAGTTGCCCCATATTATTAGACCATATGAAAGTACTGATGAAACATATCCATAATAAGCTGTTAAGGCTGCTTCTACGGAAACTTTTAGTCGTATTTGCTTTAAAGCAAATATAAAACGATCCAGCTTATTACAAACCTGTTCCACATGTGCCTTCCAGTTACAATTTTTATCAACTAACATACCTAAAAATTTTGTCGAATCTACTTCTTGAACGTTAACATTGTTATATCTAATATTTACTTTTAAAGGATTTTTATTATATGGAATAAATTGTATACATTTTGTTTTGTCAATATTAATTTGTAAATTATTTTCATCAAGCCAATTTATAATAAGATTTAAATTTTTGTTAATTTTCTCTTCAAACATATTATCACTAATTTTGTTTTTACCCTCTATTATTAATGTGGTATCATCAGCAAAAAGAAAACATTTCTCTTCCGTGCTTGTAGGAAGGTCATTAATGCCACATATAAATAAAAGTGGCCCTAGAATACTTCCTTGCGGAACTCCACGTTTATTTATTAGATACTCTGATTTATATATCTTTTTTACATAGCTGTTATTGACCTTACTTATTTTACTAATTTCAACGGTTTGCTTTCGATCTACCAGATAGCTTTGTAACCATTTGCTAGCTACACCTCTTATTCCATATCTTTCCATTTTATTTATGAGTCTACTATGATCTAGATAGTCGAAGGCTTTGCTCATATCAAGAAAGATGCCATATACATTTGATTTATTATTTAGGTAATGAGTTATAGTTTTAACTAAATTAAAGCAAGCTAATGTTGTAGAACTTTTTTTTCTAAATCCATATTGATTAGATGAAAGAATGTTTTGGCTAGTTAGAAAAGAATACATTCTTTCAAACATTGCCTTTTCAAAAATTTTTGATAGAACGGGAATTAGGGTAACTGGTCTGTAATTATTTATGTCACATTGGTCCCCCTTTTTAAATAGTGGTTTCACAACAGACGTCTTTAAAGTATTTGGAAATTTACCCTCTTCAAACGATAAATTGATCAAAAAACTAATTGGTTCACATAATTTCTTTGCACAAGTTTTTAATATTTTAGTGCAAATGCCATCGTAACCTACTGCTTCAGTATTTTTTAGAGACATTATAATTTTGTAAATTTCTGTTGGATATGTGGGAGTTAAATATATTGTATTATTATTTCTTTCAATATTTATGTTATTTTTATTCGTATTTTTGTAAATGTTTGGTAAGTTAATGAAATGATTATTAAATAAGTCCGCTATAATCTTTGGTTCTTTGAATTCTTTATTACCATGTATAATTTTACTGATTTCGGACATTTTTGAATTTGTACCTGTTAAATTTTTTATGACATCCCAAGAAGCTTTACCTTTGTTTTTACTATTTAGTATGTGCTTCTTATTTTGCATTTTCTGTGACGTTATTATGCAACTTTTGAGTATTTTGTTATATATTTTATACTTATTCTTATTTGTTTTTTTATTTGAAGCATTATGTTTATAATTTAAATATAGTTTTCTCTTTTTAACACACTTATTTCTACTCCACTGTTAGAACTTGACGAATACAGAATGTGTTTTTGAATTACTTTTGAACCATGACGTGGTTTATTTCTTTAACTAGTTAATTGTTCTTTTTTTGAGTTTTTACAACATGAACAGTAGGTACTAAAATTATTTTCTTTGTCACTGTTACTAAATATACCATGAGCATTAACATGAGTGATAAATTTATTTGGTTAAAGTGGTTTGAAGTTATTTTCATATTCAGATTGTCAGATATCATAGATTTTGTATATGAAGGGCGTTTTAATGTTAAATTATGGAACAAATCAGGATGTTTATTAATTTCTGTGAGTAGCAAAGGCGCGGTTTGTCTACGTTGGAAGTTCAATTTCTACTGTATAGTAAATAACAACAATAATAACTCAAGCGAAACTATAGTTAATAACTATTTCGTTAAAAAACCAAATTTGACAGCCCTAACTCTAGGCAACGTTTTGCAAGTGTTTTCTCAAAAACCTTTCACAACATTGCCGATAACAATTTGACTTAAACAGTCAAATTGTCAAAAAAGTCAAAATTAAATAAAATACATAAAAAGAAGTTTAAATATATAAAAGAGCATTTTTTCCTACGACTTATCACGTAATTAAAAAAGTAAAATTACTCACGGAATCAATTTTTTTCTAGAGCTGGTAAAACTTTTGCTTCCACACAGACATTGTAAGTCACAGTGACAGTTTATTTTTCAAATTTTAGAGTGACGTATTATTCAGAGTTGTCGTATAAAAAGTGACTTTTATTAAAAAAAATCATAAACAGTAAAAACGTTACCAATGTCAATAAAAAATAGTTTCAGAATTTAGGCAATCTTGAACAGCAACGGCAATGTTGTATTTTACGGTACCTATTCCTGCCTTTATAATGTTATAACATCATCTTTTGATTCGGAGGATTTGGTAACCTGTAGCCTTTTATGTGCCGGACATAGAACAGTAATAGACTACAGGCCCATGCCAAAAATAGATGGGTCATATGAACCACCAGGTGACGTACATAGGACGATATAAGAGCATAAAATAAAAAGATTCAGCACTATGCCGTCACCTGTAAGCTGTCCAACTGAGTGCAGGTGAGAATTCAGAAGTGCAGGTAGAATGAGTCCGTTTTGGTCACTTATTTTTGTACGGCATTGATGTCGTCGGGATAGACTACAGGCATGGGCCTCTAGTCTATAACGATCAAGAGATCTGACCGAATGATGTAGGTACATAATATTCATTTCTAAGCAATGTTTTAAACAATATCAGAAAGAAAACACTTTTTGATTTTGTTTAATTTATTATGCTCCTGTTGTATCCACCTTAGACTGAAGTATAAATACCAACATGGTGCCGATGTTGGTGAAGATTCGTGGTGGCAATTGACCGTCCAAAGTCACTCCATTCATTCCAACCAACTTTCGAACCCGAAGAGAGCCTTCCAGCCTCATGTTAGCGCCGGCGCGTACCATCTCCTCTAAAAATATCCACATGGCTTAAAGTCGTAAAGCTACGTTAAACTGAAAATTCAATCAGTTTTGTTGTTGTTTTATTTAGAATTACCAAAAAGTTGCAAAACGCAAAAGTTAACTATGAATAATTAATATTTAATACGTCATTACGTCATATTTTTTAATATTTTAAGGCAAACAAGCATACGGATTTCCTAATGCTAAGAAATTTAAATTATATATTGGTGCCACCTAGAGATACCAAACGTGGCAATGGTGCGTTGCGAACCTGACGCCGCAATATTAGGCTTCGAGGAAAAGTAAGTTTATTAAGTCATATACAAGTCTGTGTTGATTGTGGCATAGTAGGGTCGTGACAATGACATGACGATGATAGTTTCGTGAGATTATCATGACCGTGTCGTGACGGTATCACGACTGAGTTATGACTTTGTTGTTTGTTTGTTGATGGTATCGTGACGATGTCGTTACGATGTCGCCAGAGAACATGTTATATTTTATGAAGAAATAACTTTTTTAGTTTCACTTCCATGTATGGGAAGCGACCGAATTAATATATTCTTATTCGTAAAAATAGTTAAGCAGTTCTTAAAAATTTTAAACACTTCATCAAAACAATTTGTTTTGTTATTTCGTCTGATATTGCGTCAAGGGAAATGCCTGCATCAACTTGGTTGATTTTTGCTAACAGTCGACTTAAAGATATACGACCAGATAAATTGGTCTTATATTTTCGTCATCACCTCGTCTATAGTCAAATGAAATTATAAAATTTATAGAGAGAATTACAAATTTACTAACAAGACTTGAGTTAATGACTATCGTAGATGCTCATTGAGTCAAGATTTTGGGCTAAAATATTGGATCCCTATTTATAGGATCACCAGCTTATCATCAAGTAAGCTCCTGCATGTATTGCCTACACTACGGTCTTATAAGTATAGTAGTACTATTTAAATTATGCTCTTCGGCTATATTTGTCAAGCTTCGGAAATCCGAATGTATTTTACTAATATCTACGTAGAGTTGTTATAACATAATAAATGATTTCGCTTAAATTTTGATTTGGTCAGTGACTTTAACAATAAAAGTATAAAGTGTAAAAAAAGTAATTTATGTTATCAAAGGTATTTGCGATTCCTAAGCTGCTGAATGAAGTTGGAATCACTCAATGCGAAATTTATAAGCATAGAGAGGTAAGGTAAGGTTCGTGTAATGTATAAATAGTAAAATGAATGAAGCGCATAGTAACCTTGAAACCTGAACTTACAAAAACATTCCAGTGCGTTAACGATTCATATTTTTTAAACCTTAAAACTACCTTTACAAAAAAAAAACCTCGTGCTTGTCCGGGATCCTTTGTAGAATAGACCATCTGCCTTCCTGCCAGGCAGCTCGTAAAAGCCGAGCACAGGTTTACCGTCACTAACACCGTGACATCTTACTAGGTGGTAGAGCGTCGCAGCGACTCGCCCGGATTGGTACCACCGCCTTACCTATTCCTGCCGCCATAATGTCAGTGCTTGCCCTTGACGTGTTCCGGTTCGGAGGGTAAGGTAGATTTGCTCGAGGTCTAACATTTCGGCCTCTGGTTGCCAAAGCACAATTACCATCAGGAAATTCGTCTACTTGTTTGACTTCCAATAAAATGAAAAAAAAAAACTTTATATTTTGACAAGTATAGCAAAATTGTCGTGCTTCCTAAGTTTATGACTTTTGTTAATCGTTATATAACTTTGCAAATTGATCATCATAAACGTGTTAACGTCAAAATATATTAAGCTTGTCCTTTTAGCCTTCAGATCCACAAAACAAATATAAAAAGTTTGCAGCGTGTTACGATCGCGTGATAAAACATGCCGTGCCCAACGGTTTCGCAGTTACTTTTGCAAACTTGGAGGTACTGAATAGTTCAACAATCATTAACTTGGAAAATTATTATAATTTGTTATGCTTGTTGTTCGGTTTTACTTTTTTAAATGAGAATACAATAAACAAGTAGACGGCTTCTTCTTCTCAAAGAAATCCGTGATATATAAGAACCACCTGTGACCTGTAGCCAGGATGTTAGGCTTAGGTATTGTGGCCTACCTTACCCTCTGTGTGCCTTAGTGTGTGCTAGTGCGCCCTACCCTCTGGACCGGAACACGATAATATAATTAAGGTGATAAGAAAAGGATAGAGAGACAGATCCTTATACGGGTAAGTTGATGCCTTCCCTCTGGACCGGAATACTTGGTATAATTGGTGCACAGGACTATACCACCAATGGACATGTTGATAAAGATACATTTAACCTATGCTTGCCTTGTACGAGCCAGGCATAGAAGCAAATAGTCTACTGGATCCGTTTCAACACAAGAAAACTTGCTTAGGAACATGAAGACAAGTCTTCGATACTCTGTAAGGTCCACTTCCCTTTGTATCATTGTCCACTTCGCACGGTCTTAGCTTCCTTGATAGGAAGTCCTTGCCCAACGGCCAGCGTTTCAAGGATCGTACTTTTCCTATAATTTTCCTTACCTTCCAACTGTCAGCTCTTTATGCTACAAAATTACCCGTTGCCACTTAAGATATTCCATGAACAAAGGCGACACCAGTTCTTTTAGTGTCTTTCTGGTCTAGCGGTCAAGGTGTTAACTTCACGAGGTCAATACAAAACAAAATAGCAACTAGATCGCACTTCGCAAATATAAGAGCTTATACCAGCTTGTGGAGTGAAAATATTTTATTAATGTTTAAACAAATCAATAAAATCTGTATCACTCAACATTTTAATATTTAAACAAAGCACTTATTTATATTCATTGAAAATATTATAATTTATTACCAGCCATGTTGAATACAAATTAATTTTAATCGTATGTGCCGTACACTTCCACTGTTCCATCCCTAGCTAGTCAAAATAAGGCTCGGCAAAACAAACTCCCTAACAACTGAGCCCATAACCTATCTGCATTTTGCCACTATCGTTTCTAAATCTTGGCAGTCGGGAGAAGAAACGTCGAAAACAACTCCTCGGCAACCATGATTTCTTTAAATATATTGAATTAATAATTGCTGCAAATATCATTTTTCTGCAAAAAATAATCTTTTACTCTTTAACATGATTTCACTAGCTGCAAGTCAAATACCAATAACAAGACCGAGAGTGTGTGTAAGTAAAGTAAGTTTTTCACAGGAACCTGTTGTACGATCGGGATTAAAAATAGCCTATATGTTAATCCGGTTACAATCTATCTGTGTTCCGAATTTCAGTTAAATCCGTTTAGCCATGAGCGTGAAAGAGTAACAAACATCCATACATATATACTCACAAACTCACAAACTTTCGCATTTATAATATTAGTAAGTTAAAGTCCCATCCCATGCGGGATATTTTGCTTTTAGTCTATAAAAGTTCAACCTTGTATTGGAGTACTGTAACGGTTTTAGGGTTTGTGCAATAGTACATTTTATTTTGAACAGCTGGGGTGCGCGACAAAATGGTAAATTTCTAAATGTATCGGGGAACTGAAAAAGTTTGAGAACACCCTTCAGTTATTCACGCACAGAGCGCGTTGGTAGTTTAAAGGTCACAGCACACATATCAACTCGGGAAAGGGATCGTCACCGGGGACCTTTCGTCTCGCCGTCAACCAGGCGTCAACTTAACGTATGCACTACCTCATCCAAGGAATGCAAGTCGGCTTTTAGCCGGAGATCAGGTAGTAGGTAGGTACCTTCCTTTTACGCATTGGAACAAAGTTCGTGCGTTTCAAATTACCTACCTTCACCTCATTCACGCTGAATCTCATACCATGATTGCAGCGAAAACTTACCGATGCGTACCTTGTTTGTAGTTTGCAGAGAGAACTATAGCCGGACCGATCGATGGATGGATTGGAGATTGTAATCTTACCTTCACTATAAACAAGTTACCTATTATACCTGTGTAGATTTTAACAAAAGATTAGGAAATCTTTTGTTAAAGTTTAGATTACCAGCTCTGAACTTTAAAGTTATGTTCAAACCGGTCAATTATCATCAGTAGGTACCACCTACGTATTTGTGAATACTTAAACAAAACTAAAGTTTTGTTGAAGTATCCTTTACTAGTTACCAATTTGGGCACTTGAATAAAACGGAGTGTTATTCAAGTCTTCAAATTCTTAAGTATCACTTTTGTAGATCACAATAAAATCATTGTTCGAATCTACTATGTGATTGTTACCACTTTGTAAAGACAAATTATATTTCATCTTTGATACCAAGTCGTTAGTTACCTCCTAATCCTTTTATCAACTCAGTTGATTTAGATTACCTACTATTCAAACATTACCTTTACGAAGCCAACCTTATTACCTTTACCCCAAACCATTACCAACATACCTTTAACCTTTAATACCCCGACGATGCCTCAATGAAGCATCGTCATACCTCGATAACCCTGGAACATGTATAAATGTATTACCGAAAAATACATAATAGCCACTAGTCTACTTAGTCTAACTTACAAATTTCATTCTATAACTAAAACATACGCGATTACAAGACCAATTAACTATTTTTTTTATAAAAAAAGAAAAAAAAGCAATCGCGTATGTTGAAATTTAATCAAGGCAGCTCTTATCATTTACAATTGACAAGAACTAACCTTTAACCGATCTTGAAACCTACCTTGTGCGTCACCTACAGCGCCACCTTCCCCACCTCCAGTTAAATTGCCGTCACCGGTAGCAGATCCATCAAAACCTGTTGACAATAACGAAACAGTTAAAATCTAAATTTTGGGTAATAAAACCTAAACGAGACCAGAACGAATTCTTACCAGACATTTCCATATTCGAGTCATCTTCGCCGAAATTTGTTTCATCATTATTAGTGCCATCGTCATCTTCATCCCACATGCTTTCGTTAACAAATTCCGGTTCCATTTTGGGTGCCACAGCATTATTTTCATCTTCGTCTGGTATCGTAACAAATTCCTCTTTAGCCGAACCTGACGGTCCAGCTTCTAAGGGGTCTACACATTTCCGTTTCGCAGGTCCACTTTGAGATGACGATGAATTATTAGAAGCTATTGACGGCCTATTTGGTCTCTTAATTGCTACTGGAGTTGAGGAGGGCTTAGAATCTAAATCAGTCTCTAACTTCATAACAGATTGCCTTTGTTGTGACGACCTCGGGCCTGGCCTTGAGGTCGGCTTTGGTTTGGATGGCGTGGAACTTTCTTCATTTTGATTACCGGTTAAACCTTTAACTTGAAGTTGTTCCGCGGTACTAATAAACGACGCTAACTCTTCTTGCTTAACATTAACTTCACCTTGATACATAAACTGTAATAAGTCTCTTAGCGCTGAATGACTAACATCTTTTAAAAATACTGAAACAAAAGAAAGGCACCATTAACACACTGTCAAAAAATAAATATCAAATTCAGGACGTGGCCATCAGAAGAAACAACTTACCTATGGGATGCTGAGTGGGATTCATTTTGAACATTTCTTGAAAATAGGGAGAACATACTGATAAAACTAATTTGTGTGCTTGTAATAATCTGCCTTCGGCAGCCAACGTTACATCTACTAAATCTCCTCTTGACAGCAGGCCGTGAAAGCCTGCCGACATATTCGCATGGAAATTGTTCCAGCATAGCGAAAACTGTTCGTCCGACGCCATGATGGCGGCGACCGAAAAAAAAACCTGTAACAAAAATTAAGCCAATTAGTACTCATTATACACAATACACTTGACAAATTGATAAGTTCCACATAAAATATATATAAAAACTATTTACCTATCCTAATACTTTGTACTTTATGATTCCGATATTAGAAACATTTGAAAAAAATATAATTATAATGTTTCTAATGAAGCACAGTTTACTCTTTCATCCCACGTCCTCCCCGTTTGAGCGTTCTTCTTGTTCTGATGACGCAAACGCGACGTGAACTGTGTCGTCACAGTGTGGTAGCGCACTCTCAAATTTGCACGAAATTACTTTTATAAGATTTTGTCATTAAAAATAAGTATTAATCACAATATAATTTCAAAACTGAAAAATATAAGGTTTTGCACTAAAAACTGTTATCTTATTTTTGTATAATATTGAGAAATATCAGTTTCAAATTTATTG
>DVZK01000659.1:0-11212 GCA_018236665.1 Calephelis perditalis | reverse complement strand
GTATTCTACGAGAACCTCCGAGTATTCTACGAGAACCTCCGAGTATTCTACGAGAACCTCCGAGAACTCTACGAGAACCTTCTATAACCCTTAACAAAAATCTTCGAGAATCTACTAAACTTAACAGCATTAATTTCCTTAAAAGACAAAGCAACGCCGGTTGCTTACAGATGCACTACTCAGAGAAAAATATTTCATTTTTCAGGTCTGCAACAAATTACAACAATCTGCTGGAAACAACGAGGCTGGTGCAGCCCATTCCGTCGACCTAACTAGAAGAGTTGCAAGCACAGCCAAATCA
The DNA here is from genome assembly GCA_018236665.1 of Calephelis perditalis. Classification (NCBI taxonomy): domain Eukaryota; kingdom Metazoa; phylum Arthropoda; class Insecta; order Lepidoptera; family Riodinidae; genus Calephelis; species Calephelis perditalis. The sequence continues at coordinate 10,911 of DVZK01000659.1, read as the reverse complement.
CGATCTACAAGTTGAGAACAACCCATTGGAATAAAAGCTAAGTATAGTAAATAGTAACTACTTTCAAAACCTTCTATAACCTTCTATAACTAACCTTCAATAACTCTACGAGAACCTCCGAGAATTCTACGAGAACCTACGAGAACCTTCGAGAACTCTACGAGAACCTTCGATAACCCTTAAATAAAATCTTCGAGAATCTACTAAACTTAACGGCATTAACATCCTTAAAAGACAAAGCAACGCTGGTTGCTTACAGATCCACTACTCAGAAAAAGAAATATCAATTTTTCAGGTCTACAACAATCCACTGGAAACAACGAGGCTGGTGCAGAGCGCGCACCGCCTGTCAGAATGGCCGTGTCGGCGCAACCACATTAGTTCCTTTTAAAAACTAGAATAATTAAGTTAAATAATTTGATGATGTCCAGAAAATTAGTTTATAAACCATCAGTTGATTACTTTGAGTCGATTGCGATGTGAAATTAAGGTTATCATTGTTATTTCAATACTTAGCCTAATGACTTGTAAACACCTGTGCCTGCACGTGCGCCGAGCCTTATAAAAACGGCTGCACTGTAAGCGATAAAGCATTCCCGATTCACAAGCCGATGGTCGCACGTCGTTATGCTGCCCGTTAAATAAACGGAGTGTAAAATTGCTTGTGAAGTATTTTTTTTGAGAACACCCAAAATGAGTCATCACCAAGGAAACTACAATAGTGGAGTCAGCAATGATGACGTCACACTTTTTAAAAACACTACGAACGTCCCTAATCCGTCATATACAACAACGTATTGTTGCGGCATAAAACAGTAACAGACAAATTCACTGCAACGATCCATAGGCTCCATTAGTGTCAGGGAAATAAATTGATAAAAATAATCAAACTCATTACAAAATACTACAGCTCATATAATCGAAGTTACACTTTCATCTCAGTAACAATGATCACAAAAGTTTCAATTCTTCTCTTTATTACGCACCGCATAGAATTCATCATTCGCATATTAAATAAAGTGCTTAAAATAATAAAAACAATACTTTAATTATTTACATTAAAATTCGCAAATACAACTTTTTACATACTATAATATGTTACAATTCTATTTACACTATCTATTTTCAATAATTATCTTATTTTAAAATTTGGTCAATTCTTATTAAAAATAAAAACACCTAAAAGTTTTTATAGCGTCGCATCACTAAATTTTAATAAAGCAAAGCTTAGAGTGCTTGCAAAATCTGTTATCAAATAATTCATAGTACTCGTATTATAATTAAGACGTTAATAATGCTCTTAAACTGCATCAGAAATGTTTGCTGGACTTTAACGTCAACTGAAATCAACTTTGGTGATTTGACATTTTTTTCTTCCAATAAAAATTTTTAACATCTCTAAAAAGTCGATTTATAAACATAAAAAATATTTTTATAAACATATCGCTGTCATTTTAAATGTATTTTACAGGTAACCAGTAATAAGTGAATTTGAAGCAGCGTAGTATGGTTAAAACAGTGATACTTCTACATACGCCAATCAGAATTGAGATTTCTGTGCTTACAAAATCTAAATTTTTTAATTTTTTTGCAAAATATGGCCTACGAGGAATCAACATAATAGTTAAAATTTTGCAAGTAACTCTCGTGCAAATAAGTCAACAAATAATAGACTTTAAACGCTTTGAGAGCGTATGAGTATTTAAAATAATTCTTCTTTAACAAATTAACCCTATTCAACAATATTAGAAGCTTTGCTAAAATGTTTAAATATAATTAAACTCCAACAATTTATACAATTATAATTTAATTTAACTATACTAATTGGTGTTTCAAATCGAACTACTAATAGGAATTTTTAATTCATATTTTAATTACTAGAAAATATAAAAAAATTACAAAACCTCGATAATGAAAAGTGTTTAAACTTAACAATAAAAACACAAAAAAAACTCTAATTATTCAGGTATTAACGATGTCAATATAGTTTGTGTAAGATAAAAAAAAGATATCATACAGAGTATAAATGAATATTTCAATCTTTTTTTTTAATAACACAACAAATAATATCATTATACATGTTAGGTCATGGAAATTTGTGTGACACAGTCGTCGGGATTCAGATTTGAGAAAGGCGTGCGACAAATATACGTCATCTCATCGTGCTCATTTAATAAAATACGATAAATAGTTTGTATTACGTAAAACCGTAGAGAGATGGGACGGTGGTATAGCAGTTCCAATCTCAAATCTATGTCACGCCAATGATACCACAGCTAGAAAAGTAGGTATTGTTGGGCTGATACAACGAGTGGAGGTTATCTTTTAGAAACAAGGGCTCAAAATTAGCCGGGCCAAAATAAATCTTACGTTTTTTAAAGAACTGACACACTACCAGCAGGGCCAGATCTGAGTCTTTTTGGCTCTACAAGTCCAACATTCGGGATCAAATGACGGTTAGGCAATCTAAAGTACACAATGAGCCAACTTTTCAAGAAATTGTACGATTTAAATTTGAAAATGGCTAAGATGTTATATAATATGAATGATTTCCTTTCAATCTTTCTGAGTAGCGCTCTTAGACACTGAATGAAACTCATGCATAGCTCAAGGAACGAATGCCTCAATCCTCAATGGGTTGAATGTTAAGCAAATACTGGAGTTACGTGACTACAATGAATATTTGATTATTTCGGAAACATTGCCAGAAAATTCCGGGACAACTCGAAAATGCTTTTGGTAGCTGGAAAAATGGACGGCGGAAACAGATAGCCTGAAAAGATCTCTGGACAACTTAGAAAAGGTATCTGATTAACTTAACTTAGCTTTACTGTGCCTAAGAGCTTGAAAGATAGCAACACTTAGTACAAAACATATTCTTCGAACGTTTAAATGCGATTGGAGCGTCACAGTTCTTAATAGTGAGCTTGTAATATGTCCCAAGAAGAAATAGAAGAACATAATTGTCAACTTAAACTTTGAAATTTTAAAGTTTATGTAAATTAACAACACAACTAGTGTTTTTGGACACGTTATAGAGAAGCTGTTAATTTTTACCATCTACAAACATATGTATTAAAATAACCCAAAATATAAAATGTCACATAAATATCAACTTTATTTATATCTGAGATTCTGAGTGATTTATATAGATGATCATCATGATATGACAGACACAGACTTCCTGTGGAAAAGTAAGATTTAGTATAACTATAGGGAGCATTTCGAAAATACCTGAATCAACGCTTATTTAGTTAAAGTTTTCTAAATAACATTTATTTAAATTGCTAGCTAAATAAACGAAATTAGAACAAAACAGCTAATCAACAATGATATACTATTTATATTTAATTACTTTAACATATTTAACACATATTTAGACCTTTATAATAATTGTGTGGTTGTATTTGATATCATAAGTGCGCTGTATTCAAATTGTCAAAAAAAAAATTCTAATTTTTCAGCCAATTGACTTTTATTAACAATTCAATTTTCTCTAAAATTAATAAAAAAATATAATAAATATTATCCGCAAAGTATAAGTTTACTTGTCCAACGGATCTAAAAAATAGCACGATAATCGTTTCAAACCACTCTACTTATTGTAAAAAAAAACAAAAATTAAAATATGACATATATATAAGAATACCGTCTGTTATAAGTATCTACTATAAATATGTAAATAAACGTAAGTAATTATTACTTAATGTAGATTTAATTTTATAAAACTGTTTTTAAACCTTTGTTGCCCGTGCTACTACCAATGTTACTACCAGTAGCAAGATCGGTAATTTTTTTCCGTTTTTACTACTGCAGTTGTAAGTTGCAAGAAGGAAAATACTAAATTGCCCATCTTACTACCAAGTGACTACAGTTGTTACACGGGTACCTTATTTACCGTTATTACTACTACAGTTGTAAGTTGTTACAATGAAAAAAATGTTTTACCCGTCTTACTACTACCCAATTGTAGTTGTTACCTCTTGTTGCCCGTGTTACTACCAGTAGGAAGGTGGGTAATTTTACCCACGTTAGAGTTACTCATGTAACAACTACAATTGGGTAGTAGTAAGACTGGTAACACAATATTTTCATTCTAACAACTTACAACTGCAGTAGTAATAACAGCAAATAAGTTACCTGTGTAATAACTGTAGCCAATTGGTAGTAAGATGGGCAATTTAGTATTTCCGTTCTTGCAACTTACAACTGCAGTAGTAAGAACGGAAAAAAAATTACCCACCTTATACAGGTAGTAACACTGGTAGTAACACGGGCAACAAAAGTATCATTCTGACCTCAGGTTGGCAACGCACCATTACCATCTTTGGTCTCTCTAGGCGGCGTGAATTTCTTACCAACAGGAAATCCGTCTGCTTGTTTCCCTTCCTATAACATAAAAAAATATTATCAGAATTTCAATGTTAATTTATTAAATATTTTTGTCATACATTGATAAGTATTAAATAAACAAAAACTCCCTCAGGTTCAACGTTTGGTGGGCCTAAAAGCAGCGGAATTAGGCGCAAATGCCGTGGTGGGATACCAGCAGGACTTCGACTTGGAGGGAGAGGCGGGAGTGGTCGCAAGGGCAATTGGTAACTCTGTTTACCTTTCGTTTAAATCGCTTCAATGATCTAGCGGTATGACGTAGGACTTGAATTCACAAGATCCCGGGCTTGATTCTCCGTTCGGGTAACAATTAAGAAAAATGGGTTTTTCGATTTTTTAATACCCCCTCTTCAAGATGGCCCATAATGGACGTTAACAGAATATGCGATGATGACCTCCATGGTTTTGATACAGCTGTTAAGTTTCATAAATGTTATACTACCACCTCAACAGCACTACTCTATTATGTTGACCGCTTCGTCGGTCAGGAGTAATCGTCGAACAAACACATAACCGCAGCTTCATCTGAACACAAAGAACTTCACCCACTATGAGTCTTGGGTGTGAAGCCCCTAGTGTGGGATGTTATGCCAACATGGAAATAAGTAAGGCGGTGATACCTGTTTAGGCCATTCGCTGCACCCTATTTAAGATCTCGGTGCTAGTGTAAAATAAATGAAGTCATTTCTTGTGAGCCACTTAGAAGTACGTAGTGATGTTTTGTTTTTATTTTTTTTTATTTCATAAAAAATGTGCAGATAATCTAAAGCATTTGCTATTTATCACAGTACATAATCTGCCACATCTATACGTTTTCTTTTTCAACTTTCAATACAATTTAGTTAGAGACACTGTATTTTTAAAGGTACGGCTGTCAGTATTACTCCGTTGCCTGTTGCCCATCCTATACAAACTACGTGCACATCACAGTGAGTATTGTACATTTTATTTGAATCACCCGTTATACTTTAGACGTAAGGGAAAAACAAATAGAAAACTAGACTGGGTCTTGACAGCTTAACAGAGCTAATTAATTGTGGGATTTTTATATAGAGACACCTATACTAAACCTAGTTGAGGTATTTTTTCTTGTCAACAAAAAAATGAGACAAGTAACAAATTTTTTGGTCGTACAAATAATATGTGTACAGATTTCCTACTAAAAAATCGCTAGCAAAGATGTTGATGGTGCACTGTCAATTTGAAGTTGGGTCACCTCTGGATCGTAAGAAAGTTTTCGACAACTCTACCTTCCATACCGGAACACAACGGTAAATACTTATGCCACGATGGCTGGAAAAGCTATCGCGGTGGTACCAAACCCAGCTTGACACTTCATGGTTGCCAGCTTGAATTTTTACAGGGATCTACCACCAATTGTGATTGATACTGGTAATACATGTGGGATAATCGAATATTCTAAACTATAAAATAATCACTTCTTTGGTGTATTGGCTCAGTGTCGGACTTGACTTCTTGAGGTCCCTGGTTCGATCCTCGGGTCGGGCAACAAAATTAAAGAAAATGTGTATTTAAATTTTCTAATATAAATAACGTTGGCCGGAATTGAATATGTGCCCAGTTAGCGATAGTTTTCATATCACATTTTAGTGTTTAGTGTCTTCGGCTAGTCGTGGGTACCCTGATTGTATCCCCACCTACCTGTTCGGGAATATAGGCTTGAAGATACTAAATTATTCCAATGCCGAACTATGAGATTGTGACATCCCTATGCTACAAAAGTTTCGCACATAAAAAACTGGAAGTCTTAAAGGAATTCCTTCTAATTAAACTAAGCAACGTTTTATGCATCTTAAACAGTATTTGTGATTAGATGAATCGAATTATATGGGAATTTAGGAGACAAGTATGCAAAATGATTTTCTGATATTAAAAAATACACATCGCCTACAGACAGCGACGGTGTTAGTGGTACTTGCCAAAATGGCCCTGGGGTATTAAGACTTTTGGGTTGGTAAGTTTACCGACTCTGGTTATATTTATCGCCTGGCTGACGCAATGGCACGACCAATGCTGATGACTTTAACAAAAAATGTATTCCTGAAGTCGACACGAATTAAGATTTTAATGATTTCCCTGTATTTTTATTTTTAAACTTTATATTGTTTACTGAAAGGTACTTCCTTTTGTTTTGTCAAAAAAGCTTTTGATGTGCTATATTATTTTGTTTTTATTATATATTTTAACCAAAAAAATCTCATGAAAATATTTTTGCATGGCTTGTTGTGTAATTGACTTTCACTATTAAAAATTAGACAAATTAAGAAATACTTGGACATTTTGGCGACTGATGAGGAAAGTGTTGGTGATTTGAATCAGTACCTCCAAACCCATCAGGATGAATTACAAAAAATCGTTAGTATTCTTAATCCTAAAACGCCCTTACTGGATGACCCAGATACTGTCGATGAAGACGAACGAAGTTATGAATCAGTAAAGCAACCGAGTCAAAAGACTTACACTGGTGATTTTTCCATATATCAAGATGATTATATATCACAAAAAAGCTTAAAACATTTATCTGAAGATCAAGTTGATCTTAATAGGCTTCTCAATAGATCTGATAGCATCAATAGTACTGGACCGCTAAAAAAGATTAAACAATTTAAAACAAATTTATTTTCGAAAAGATTTCCAAAACGGAGATCATCAAGTAATTCGCAAAAACAAGAAGATCAAATATCGATACAGTCAACTTCATCAGATACATCACGAATATCATTAATTGATATAAAGAATGAAATTAAAAAAATGAAACGTTTGAAAATGCCGAAGCTAGCAAAATCAGAAAATGAAGAGGAAGAAGGTATTGGTATGGCTTCAATTCTGGCCAGGTATGTGATACATGCTCAAACGAGTCTAGCTTGTATTTCTGAATCACAAGATTCGGAGAACTCCCCGGAAACTATCAGAAGACGAACGAGTGAGTCTGATCCTACAGTCAATGTTGCTCATGAAGGTGATGGAGCCAACTTGAATGAAAAAGAAGTAAAAAATATTCCAGAAATACATTGTTGCTCTTTAGAAAATATAAGAAGCACCGACACAACTAATCCAACGCGAAAAATATCCGAATCATGTCCTTCAAGTCCTATGGTTGTTAGAGCTGATAATTTACTAAAACTACCAGAGGATCCTCTTTATGGGTCGGTTTCGTCAGCTCTTTCGGCAGAGAGCTCAGAAATATATTCAACTACAGACGATGAAGACGATGATGACAGTTTTGAAGTAAAAAACAATGCAGTACAGTCTCTAGAAACAACAAGTTCCGTAGTACAGTCCGTTTTATCTCACGAAGTTGATCCAAGTTTCATAGCTGAAATGGAAAAAAAGCTTACTGTTCTTGAATTAGCTTCACTTAATAAAAGTCGCGACGAAGGTATAAAAGATCTGGCTATTATGAAAAATAAAGAAAACGATGACAATGCAGTTGCAAATGAAGATGCCATTTCGGCTCAGAAGCTACCTGAGGTGTCCACATCTAGCAACAAGGATAATGATACGTCTGTATCTAAAAAACATCTTTTTAATATTCATAACTTATTTTCCCACAAAAATGTTTCCAAAAGTTTAAGTGCGCCATCATCCCCAGTAGAGAAAAAGAATTTTGTGTATCGCTCCTCAAAACGGATTAAGCGAGAACTTTCTAAGATCACCAAAAGCAGCATGATTAAGAGCTTATCACACTACTCCTTGTTACCTAAGAAAAAGCATGTGGTCCCAAAACCTGCTATAAGTGCACTTAGTTCTAGTTCTGATGTTAGATCAAAAGAAGGCAGCGAAACAGTTCTAGGTTCTCCTTTCTTGTCTTATACTGATTTGTTGTCCTTAGATAAAGATGGGTTTGGTATGAATCAAAGATTACATAAAAGTGATGAATTGAAACATTCAAACGTGTCAATGTATATCGGATCAGAGCCCGTCTCTCGAGCATCTTTAAGTGATCCATCAGGACACAAAGATGAAAATCATCATCATGAACGAAAATCTTTAAAAAAGGAGAAGCCGGAAATTAAACCAACTGGTTTAATTCATACTGCAATGGAGACTATTCTTATAGATAAGGTTCAATCTTTGCTAATACCAACAAGTCCTGATCCAATAAAAACAAACAACAAAAAGTTTTTTGATGACGTAAATAAGGAATTGAAAAAACTTGAAGAAACAAAATCGGAAGAAGTCATTGAAGCTAAAAACATTACACGTACAAAAAGTATAAACAAATCCGAACGCAAATTACTAAGACAGGATAGTGTTCATTCCACGGGTGAAACAGAGTCGCTCAAAGTGTTCAAGGACCCAGAATTTAACGTTGTCAACTCATGCAAATTAACTAATCAGCCAGTGTTACAACATTTTCATCCCATACGTAGTGGTGTACACTTAGAGACCATACCATCCCTATCAGAAAGCACCCTAGATAGAATAGAAAGTTTAGACGTTGAGGGTGTTGAAGACACTTTTGATACTAACGGTGTTAGCGTGTGTTTTAACTCGCATGCAGCGTGTGGTGTTGACAGGAACGAAAGAGAACGGGATAAATGTGAGAAGGAAAAGGACAAGGGATCACCGAAACACGCACGCCATGAGTCATATGGCGGCCGGGAACCAGTTGTCAGTGCAAATGCTCAAAATGCCTCTGTCAATTCGACTTCTACTCCAATGGGTATTCATAGGCGATCTTCGGATTCAGACCTTAGTATTACTCCCAAAGGTTAGTCTTTTGTTACATTATTACCAAAATTAAACCTACACTATATAAACACAGTATCTTAATGAAGCCCTTATTTCATAGCTAAATTAGAGTCATAACTACATATTAAACGTTATAATTGAGTACCTGGATGACCCAGCTGTACTCAACATATTTTATAAAATTACGTTTTGTATACTGAATTTCATGAAAATCGTTGGAGTTGTTTCCGAGATCTAGAATAGATATAAGAGTTACTCGTTTCAATATATTAGATAAGATAGATAGATAGAAAGACCACATAATTTAATTTTACAATACTATGTTGTCTATAGCAGTGGTGGGCAAACTACGGCCCGCGGGCCGAATTCGGCCCTTGAGAGGTTTTAATCCGACCCGCCGAGCGTTTTTTCCAGAAAAATATGAACCTCCTTAAAAAAATAATGGTCGAATAGTTAAAAGACTAATGGAATTTGAACAATTAAGATACTGAGCTATACTTTAAACATATACAATGAATATTTCATATATAGACTTCATAAATTATTTTATTTTAATAAAAGATTGTAAAAATAAAAAATATGTCTTATGCTAACTTTATACAACATTTTGTATTCGTTATATTTACAACTCTTTTTAGGTGTTTTTAACTCGCTGGCCCGCCTCAAGATTTATTTTAATTTACTGGCCCGGCACTAGATTTTTTTTAATTTACCGGCGCGCAGTCAATATAATAGATAATATAGTAAATATTTGCCCATCCCTGGTCTATAGTAACACAACTACTTTATTCCCAAATTGTTAAGACACTGTTAAAAGTTGGTAGTTCGATGTATTCCAATGAAGTGATTTTTAGTCGTTACATCATTACTTATTTTCACTATTGGTAGAGTGCTGTGCAGCAACTTACCCAGGTAAGGATCCACAGTCTTATATATTTATGTCGCCATAGAAACAGTGTTCAGCATTGTTGCACAACGCATTGCATTTCGACCGGTGAGTGCTAGTATTAATTTACATTACATGTTTTTGAACTTTTAGGTAGTTCATTAAACGCATCTACTGGAGGTGGGGCCATTCTGCGTCCATCAATGAATAGTAATAATTTGGAAATGCTAGAATATCCATTCTTGACGATGACTGAGTATCCGCCAGGATTTATCGTACACATTGGTAAATTTCATTCATATAATTTCAAATTTCCATTAGATGGTACTTGAATAGTTAATAGTATGTCACATCCTCATAACAGGAAAATAAAAAAATCCTCGGATAACAGGCGATTAAAACTGACAAACATGCGACATAAAATGATAATTTCGTTTAGAGCGGTGAGCGGAAATTTTTCGCTTTCTGCTTAACTTATTTTGGGAATAGGTGAAAACTACATTAAAAGACTTATTTCACGTTGACTATTTAAAAAATTTGTGAGAATTTGTCAATAATAACCAAAAATTCCACCGCTGTTTAAAAAGCGGTCACTCGCTCATGGATCATTTAGAAACTCGACGGCCTTTGGTTGTTTCACCTTCTATCTTTAAAATAAAGTATTGCAATATTGTGTGGCCTGTCTGCAGTCTAACAGTGGTGATTATGTATAGTACAGTTTTGGCGTTCAGTTCAAATATATTTAAGCCCTGCATGTAGCCCTGAGGATGCAGCAAAAGCTAAACCGTTTAAATGATTGTGTAAAAATAAAAAAAGGGGCGCAGTAAAACTGCAAAAACCGACTCCCAACTATTTCGCAGGTAGGTACGATTTGGAAGTCGTTATTTAGTAATTCGTTTTTCGGAAGCTTACTTATG
>DVZK01000658.1:0-11215 GCA_018236665.1 Calephelis perditalis | reverse complement strand
TATAGGCTACTTTTTATCCCGGAGTTCCCGCGGGATTGGGACTTACGCGGGTGAAACCGCGGGGCGCAGCTAGTTATCACATATTTTGACGCCAAGCCCCTTACGGGGTAGATAGAGATCATCGAGTATTAAATGTAATTTCCATCCTTGCAGAGTTGCCTGAATTCCTTAACATGCATCACTCTTTTCAAACAAACACGCCGGTTTCGCAACCCTCGAATAAAATCTTAGCGATTTGATCATGGAACCCCAACCTAAAACCCTCTGGATACCTACATCCATCCGAATTGTCTTTATGTATCTGTCAATTTTGTTTTGCAATGCGGATTATTAGCTCCACCTTTTCCTCCCTTTGTGGCATATCGTCGGAGCTCGTCGTTGTCGTGTTTCGATCTTTATGGTTGTCGAATGAATTAAGCAAAAGGCTCAGTGGTACTCTTGAATTTTTAGCCCACCGCTACCGCTTTACTGTTTATAAACAAAACGTTTCATATGCAACAACATATTTTTGTTGTTTGAATGATTTACAAGAGAAGTGTTAAGAGAATTTAAGAGTTCAATATGATAACTTTAAAAAGACAACAACGTCTGTCGGTCAGCTTGTATTAAAAGAGATGAAGTCGTGTCAGAAACATGGATGCCAGATAGAATATTGGTATTCGCAAGCCCATTTCATTCCACAACAGTATACTGTTAATTATATTTCAACTTTTGCGGTTTCATAAAACTTTCGACCAATTAAAAAGGTAAATACGTTAATTAATTTCGTGCGAACCCATTAGCGAAAATATTGTATTTGTTAATTCAACATTTCGTTTTCCACTGCGAAATATTTTAACATTTTTATTTAACTTAAAATCAACAAATTTAATAAGAAAAAAAGAGATACTTAAATAGATAATATTGATTGCACTCGTAATATAAACTTAAGTTGAATAATAAATTTCAATTATTAAAGTTTGCTTAACACGTGTTATTATAAAAAAGTCGTGAAATAAATAAAAATAGCAATAGATCAAGAAATTTAGGAATATAAACATATATAATCAAATGCCTGCCCCTGTTGGAAATCGAATCCGAGCTTCGCGGGTGATCGGTGTTCTTTTGCAGAAAAGTACCTTTCTGCCTAACGCAAGATGAAGAACAAATGTTAAATGGATAATAATAATATTGAAAATGTTAAATAACACCCAAGAAAACCTACTAAAACTTATATAGCTAAGTAACATCTCAATCACGTCGACTTTTGAAACAAAATCTGTATAGAATCAGTTCATCCATTCAAAAGATACGATGCCACAGACACAAACACACACACACAAAAAACACTGTCAGAAGTTAAAAATTTTAAGCTAAATATTTAAAGAAAAATTGTGCCAGAAATTTGAAATTATAAATAAAGTTATAGCTTTTCCATTTAATATTCATGCATATTGATAAGGAGTTGATGTCGAATAATAAAATATGTTAAGTATAAGAATTTCCCTCATACTGGTATGACCGCCATTATTAAATTTCAAGGAAGATTACGATCCGGTAATCTTGAAATATAACGTTCTATTTCATTCAGGAAGCCCGTTTAAGACGAACGCTTAAAATTTATTGACTCTAGTCTTTCTTGTTATAAAAGTGTAAAAGTTTTCCGCGTCCTTCTACGTTCTCGATAGCTTAGTGTTAAAATTTTCTGTAGAAATGTTAGAATATAAAGTAAAACGGCTCCGTATCATAGTAATAGCTTCACTGTGGCAAATTCTCGTACTTATTATTTATTTTCTTTCCTTTATTGTTCACATAATTCTTTCATGTGCTTGTCTATGGTCAGGTTTAGTCTAAACTTGTGAAACTGTGGATGTGTTTCTTGGCTCAGTTTTCTCTGACAGATAAGGAAGATAATAGTCATCAACGTTTGTAAAATCCCCTTAAAATATTATGAAAGGTTAATTTTAGTTAATACAAAAAATATGTGTTGCTAAAATGTCTTCTAAAATTTTGCAATGGTATCCTATTAATGCGAAAGTTTGTCTGTTTGTTTGTTTGTTACTCCTTCACGCAAAAACTGCTGAACTGATTTTCATAAAATTTGGTACATACAAAAAAATAAATTTGGATAACACATAGGATAGATTTTATCCCGAAATAATGTTCCTGTGGGACGACGCGGGCAACACAGTGGGCAACTTCTAGTTTAAAAATAAATCGACATACCTACTAACTACACTAACCGGACGTGATCAGTTTTGTCAATTGGTGTAGTAATACACTTAAAACTACGAGCAAAAACTGTGGTGGAACACAGTTTCTTTACAAATACAAGACATAAAAAGTATATTTAGCACCCAACTAATTAATAATTTGTTTTAAAGACAACCTCTAACACGCTGTTTGATTACACGTAAGTTTTCTTAGATGTCTCTTTCGTATCTAATATGAAATTCTATTTACTATTCAACTTTGTAAAGCATATAATTAACTAATTTATAACTTATGTGTCAGAGAAACAACACGTTTCGCAAGTAGGTACCTTTTGTATAATTAAACTACGGACAAACCCAGTTTAAGTTTAATCCTGTAGCCTCTTGACACCACTCACCCAAAGGGGAGGCTTATTTTGTTCGTCAACACTATCTACCGATGAGAAACGAAAATGTTGAATTGGCGGTACAAATGTCGAGCAAAACGCAACTGTAAATGAACAACGGATGATTCATTTTTGGGTGCAGCTATTTATGTTTCGTATATTTTTGTGTAATAACAAAAAATCCGTTGTTTATTACAAGGCGTAGAGAGCTCAGCTGGATGCTTATCACTCATATGAGATACTCTAGATATACTGTTATACTTGTAACAGGTATTTTAATATGAAATACGTCGGTGTTGAGTATGCAATGTTAATTATATTTAAGTTCAAACTTTCATAAATGTAGTGGGTTTTACTAACCTTCATTTTTACATTCATTCTCGACGAAATACACGAATGGCTGGTTCATAACTTGCGAATGATTGTACCAATTTTGTTCATGTATTATTTTTAAAATTTTTTTATTACTTTAGATATGTTACGGAATTAAAACTATGAAAAAATTGAGAAAAAGAAAACTATCAGATGTAGTTCTGATAGTTTGTCTTTATCAGCGTTATGGTTTCGCAACTATTGCTTAAAATTCATTAATTAATATTAGCATTGTTAATAAACGGATAGACTAATTTCACTATTTTTTTATGTTTTGATAATTATCAGGAGAAGGTTCTTATGAAAAAAATGGGAATAACAATATTTCAATCCATACCAATAGTTAGTAGCTATTAATGTCAAGGGATTCAAAACTTGCCGAGTCGTCTAGTTATCTAATAAAAACGACGTTGCCCGGATTTGATAAGTTTATATGGCTATATCTACGTTCAGGTAGTGTGTATGATCTGGTTGTAACTCTGCCTTAAGATACTTCGCATTATAAATATGAAAGTGTGATTGTATGTTTTTCTAAGTCGCAACGTAGTGCCAAAGTAAACTTTTTATATGTGGATATAATTTTTAGGCTGGAAAGTGACACAGTTTATTTTTTATCCCCCTATCCAAACAAGTTCCATTTCACAATCACAATACATGGCGATCTCATGCGCATCACTCCTACATGGTTGATATTACGCGTACCAGAACCAAAAGGTTTGCTTCTTCTTTTATCTTTGAAACTGCAAATGATAAGAATATACTTCCTAAAGAAGCATTTCTGGGGTAATACAATTTTGGTGGGTCCAAAGCAAAAGTGAATAGGTTGCTTCTGGCTTAGCATATCTCCACCTTTAACTACAACTTTCTATTAGGCGTGTTGGATATCATCATACTAAGCAATCCGAAAATTTAAATAAAATGTTCCTGTGGGAGAGCGTTCAACTTGAACTCGCGAACGTAGTACTGTGCAATATTTAACACAAAATTTTATTATTTTTGTGTTTGTTTATTATTTTTACGGGAAACGGATCTATATTTAAAAAAAAAACTTATTCACTTTTACACAATTTAAATTGACATGACTTATATGTTTGAAAGCGAATTTTAATCGTAATACAAAACATCCCTTATTTAAAGTATATATAATATTAAACACTGATTGTCGAAAGCGTATCCGATTCTCCTAAATATAAACACTTAACAGACCTACCGCGGTTAACAACATTTAGGGTCTTATTCCGAATTCCTGACATTTACTTAATATATGAAAATTCGAAAGAACGAATGTTGATGGTACTCGAAACGAAATAATTGCTACAGCGCGGTCCTGGGTTCGACCTCCGCATTCATTATTCACTTTTTATTTCACCCTCCCCTAGTCTTATAATTTGAGTTGAAACATAAAATCAAGTTTTATTTGATTATGTATAAAAAAGACCAGGGAAAATTGAAATTTCACGTGAAAAATGGACAGGAATTTGTGACAATCCGCTGTTATGGATGATTTGTGGTTGCTGTCGCGAAATAAATACCATATGAAACCAAGTGAGTTTTTACAAACACGCACTTGGATTTCACTTTGGTACAAAATAATTATCAGTTAGTGGTGTGTAATCAAATTTAAGCTGATATATTTGGCCAAACTAATTTTATTCTCTAAATCAGAACACAATAATATCGAGGATAATATTACAATTTCACTATGAGTGTGCCGCACACCTTGCCTATAATAAATCGCACCTAAAACAATGTATTCCCTTCGGGCCGTAACACATAACCGCGTTGCGGCACCGCGCCTCCAGTAGCGTCACTGCCGATTGTAGCGTCGCGTTACTATTTATCTATTTAAAACAGAGTAAAATCTTTGTAATAACAAATAAGGAATAAGTTTCTTACGATGGTTCATGGCAGAGACACGTCTATGACGCTGCAATGCCGTAACGCAAACCGACGAGTTTAGCGGCGCGGCGCCGCAACGCGGTTGTGTATTTTGGCCCTTAACATTGCTTCTAAAACTTTTTCTTAATATTTAGATTTGTAAAATCTTTAAATCTGCAGTTGTTTCCTTTTTACTAATCAAGTTGTCTTGTTTTAGTAGTCTCTGTGACCGTCATTGTCAAATTCCAACTTACATGGTTACTTATAGTACGGAGTAGGTAGAGGACAGCTGGACTATACGTAAATTTCTTAAAAAAAGGAACTTCGTGTGCTTATTTGCCTTGTAATGTTATACAAAACTTATTATTAGCTAAAATGTACGCTTCGACAATACGTCATAACTTCAATATCTGACTACATTTTTAAGACAAAGCCTTCCAATCTGAACAATGGAGTTGATGGAGGCATACTTTTTACAAGAAGGGAAATACGAGAAGGTATCCCAGCTTCTCGCTTTCAACCACTCACTAGACGCGACAACATAAAAGAAAAATAAGTAGGCATAATATCTACATGCGTATATAGTACGTGAATGCAACCCTTTCGAATGGTTTTCGATGACAAGTGCGCGAAGCCATTTCTTTTTTGCTGAAATGTACCTTTTGTTTCGTGGAAAATACTTTTTTAGATGGATAAGTAGCGAGTACGTATGTTTGTTACTTTCTGCAGAAAATTATGTATAAGCTACTGTCGGTGAATTATACCTATTTATGGAACAGTATAGAGCGAGATCCGATTATTTTACCGTTGCCAGACCTTAGTCATTTTGTAAACAAAAATCTTAACGAAAATGGACAAAAACGTACAATCTAATGTGATATTAACTAACTTAACAAAAATCAAGTGAGAGTGTTTTTAGTTAACGGTACAAACTTTTTAAAGTATTAGAGATATTTAGTAAAAGTTGATCGATTTATGGCCGGTTCCTATATTCAAGAAACGAGTCGTTTTGCTTACGAATGTTAGTTTTTTGTACGAATAGTATAAAATCTGACTATGGTCGTTCGTTATCGACTTTTAGCTCGAAACGTATTGTAACTATGAGCAATGCTTTTTCACGTTTAGGGTAACTACCAATAGTTATACTAACGGCTTTCAGTTTATTGATTATAGAAACAGAGCTTTGGCGGCCGTAACTTAGATGATGCTAAATTAAAATTGCTTAGAACCCAATCGGTTTTAATTTAAATATTGAACTCTGAGTTAGCTTCTGATAAGGGTTAAATCTCCTTATTTTTGACTGTTTAATTTATTAATAAATTTAACACAGGAACGACCAAGCGGTCCTTATAAGTCTAAAAAATATTGTCAAACCAGAGGCTAAGTAGAAATTCATATCGGAAATAAATTAATATCGAGCTACATCTGCGTTTATTTTTAACCTAGGAAGACAGTTTCAAAGCCAAGTTTAGATGTTCTGCAAATAATCTAAAACGTCAGACGAAGAATATCAGCACGAGATATATTAATACAGTTCAAGTGTTGTTGAAGCCAAGAAGCAATAGTGTTTTGTTAATGTCTGCCATTTAGAACGTACGCGGTTAGTGTCGTGTGTCGTCTGATGCACCAACTGAGCTGATACTTGTTCCACGTCGCGACTGTAATCTTTAACTGTGTTTCTAGCGTAAGGGTTTCACGTTATCGAGTCGCAAAGTCAAAATCGAATTCCTATTCTATTCTGAAATACTCATAGAACTATCAAGCGATTGTTTACTAATAGTTATTTTTGTAAAGGCATAAATGTGACAGTAACTTCAAAAACAATTTTAGTATTAAAGTTAAGTGTGTAAACACATTTCAAATGGAAAGTCACGTGAATCGTCAAAAGACTTTGAAAATTCTCGTGTCATCGTTTAAAATAAAAATTAGATCTTAGCATGTTCGTATTCATACCGTAAAGAAATAAATAAAATAACTCAAATATGTATGTGCATTTTTTAGAGAAAATTTAAAGATGGTGCTAAGAAATAAGAACATCATCGACTTATCAATATGCGACAAAACGCAAATTTTGTAGTTTTCTGCGATTAAAATATTTGCACGTATTACTAGTTTGTTGACGTCACAATAATCTTAAGTCGAATTTTATTGTGGTCGATTTAAGTTATCGTAAAAAAATTTCGACTCGAATATTCGACACGAAAAATATTTACACTAGGGATTCAGAACTAACGAGACTAGGCAACTAAGCCTCGAAATCACCATGTTATATGTATTGTTACAAATAGGATATCTGTTGGCAGACGCCAGTACCAGACGTAATGAGCTGTGAAGCAGATAAGGTGTTTAAGAAGCAGGGATCATCCCCTATCTGGTAATGCTCACTGCGCACGAGCGATGTCTAGAATATGTTCAGTTTAATGTGATGAAATCACAGTAATGTTTGTGGACTTTTGATTTTTACTTGTAAACATTTATGTGAATACTTTAAATGTCATATTTAGGGCCGCCTTTACGTTCCTGCGATTAATTCAATAGTAATTTAAACTCAAATATAGAGTGATTTAACTCTAGCTAAAAGATAGCTTACAGTTAAATGTTTGATTTAGGACCAGCCTTTTTCTGTTTCAAAACATGGAGGTAAAATTAAAGACTTGTCGTACATAAACGTATTTAAAAGATGGCCACAAATAGATTACATATCTTGTAATATAAAAATGAATCGTTAATTGTGCTGGTAAGCGCATAACTTCTAAACGACTGGACCGACTTGGCTAATTATTTTATTATTGTGTTAGTTATTATTCGGAGAAGGTCCTTATGAAGAGGAAAACCGGGAAAGTTGTAGGGAAAATAGGAGGTAATAATACTTTATTATTTACCATACTAAACGGGTGAAACGAAGTTCGCCGGGACAGCTAGTCATTTTATAAATGTAATTAAGATGAAATTAGCAAATGTTTTAAAATAAGTATCTAAACAAAACAGAAATGTACATTTTAATTTTGAGTTTATTTAGCTTTACAGTTACAAAATAAAAATAAAAAAACACTGTTTTCTTTACGCACTCAAAACGAAACGTCTATTGAAGTTTTATGGCATAATTAATTTAAGAGCTTTTGTGTGTGGTGCGTCGTTGCTTGCGATCATTGGCTACACGTGATGATCTGGAAAATCATTAACCTAGCGGAGGTGTATAGTTTTGTATAACGCCACGAATAAAAATATTAGCGAAGCGCGAAAAAGGATCTTAAGCAATTATTTTCGCATTAATAAACGCCAAGAACTAAGTAGGTACCAAACTCTATGCTTTTAATAAGACGGCAACTAATAAAGACGATAATGTGTGATGAATGTTTTACGGTGTGTTAGTGCAAGCTGATTCGCATGCGTCCGGAAAACCACGCACAGTGCCTGCTTAAGACGTATTCGCTACTTATCTAAACCAAGGAAGCTCTCACATTACCTAGAAGTTATTAACGAAAACTATGACATTTTTTTTAAGAGTTGCCAGCGTTTAGGTAACTTTTGTCTGTCGCCTATGGGATACAATAATAATTTTTAACCGTCTTTAAAAAAAGGAGGAGGTTATATTACGTTCGACTCCTATATTTTTTTGTATACGTCAATCGATTGCTCCGTCATTTTTGAATGTGCGAGTATTTTTTTTTGTATTTGAAATAGTGTTCTTTGGAGGTTGTATCAAAATACTTAATTTTTGTGTCATTGAAATCGAAGACGTTTTTTTGCTGTCTTACTGCGATCATGTTCTCATATGATCACATTGGGCCGTACTTATAAATTTGTCTATAATTTATCCATTGACTGGTTGCACTTGTTGGGTCATCTTATCCGTACTGACATTATATTATATGCATAAGCGTTTTTGCTTATTTGTATTTTTGTTGGTTGCTAAAGAGTGATATTTACATATTCTGATATTCCGTCAGGTAGATGACGAGTGATATAAGCTTCTTTTTGTTTCAATATTTATAAGGATCCTTAAAAACGAAATAATTATAATATAAAGGCGTAACCAGAGGCAACAGCTAGTGAAGAAATGAATGCAAAATTACGAAGTGCTACTTTTGCATTGTAGGCAAAGTAAATATAACTTATAAAGCTTTTTTACAACAATAATATTCGTATAAAGCAAGTAATCGTAATGCACGCTAGGTTTTCATAAAACAAAGAGGGGCTTTAAACGTATGTTGTCAAAAGATTGGGCGAGCTAGGGGGAGAATGAGCCAACGCAAATAAAGAACAACGTCAGCGTTGATCCTGTGGGTGACCTTTGTAAGATAGCCTCACAACCGTCCGCCGAAATAATTCCCTGTAGTAAAAATTGATTAATGTTGTCCCGACCGCGTACAGCGATAAGTGGTGTATTCATTCACTCTTTCGTGTTACAGAAATACTAAAAGAAAATGGTTTTAAATGAATTTTGTGAGATGTTTTTTTTGAAAGCGCCAAAGAGAGCACGTAGAGTGGATTTGAAGCAGTAAAAGTATACGCTTCGAAGTAATTGTGTGAGGGTACATGTCAGCATTTATTTTTTAAGCTCCAACGTTTGGATTCATTTCGCCATTTTATTTTCAAACTTTATTATTTGATTGGATTGCTGCTATTTCATTTTAAACAGCTTGTACTAAGATTGATAACAATGTTATTTCTGCTAACCTACAACCGAACTTATGTGAAAGCTTAGCATACAATCTTTTTTTCTACAAAAAAAAATTGGGCGAAACGAAAACAAGAAATGAAATAAGGATTTTGGAAAGTTGTGGTCTGTCATATTAGTTAATCAAAGTTTTCCAAGCAAAGGGTGGTGAACCACGTACATGAGTACATTTTCTAAACGGAATTTCGCTACGAAATTCCGAACGTATGTCGCTGGCCTAAATGTGTGTGGAAATGTTATGTACAAATTAATCTAATGCACTAAATGTGTGTTGTCTTTCTATTACTATCATCAAAAGAACACAGCAATAACCTTAAATTAATAATGTGACTGACCAAAAAAATTACAATCAATGTTAAATAAAATTCTTCAGTACTATCTTATCTTAAATGTAAAATCTCGTGCGACGTTATTTCTATTGGCATTCTTCTAAATCGTCTCCATTGATTTTCATCAAATTTTTACAATTTACTCGATTGGTATAAGAAGAGGTTGAAAGTATATTTCTTACCGTTATATAGAAGATACAAATTGGATCAACGTTTTGTTGTACTTATGGTGAATAGAGCTACTATTATTTTAGATACCACCACATTTTTACCATTTAACAGACGGTAGACATATTTTAGGCCGCTAAGTTCGTTCTCTGTATTTAATATTTTTTTAATTAAATGTTCACTATTTCGATCTACAAACGACATAAGCCATGGAATATCAAAAATAAATCGAAAAGAGTGATGATTGTAAGCATAAAACCTTTTAAATAATGAACGTTATTATAGATGAATGTGTATGTACGGGAAAAGGTACACCTATATCAGATGGATGGACTGCGTGAAAGACGATATGTGTGGAAAAGGGATGACTGATGGGAAGACATCCGATAGGGATAAATGGAAGAAAATAATATTGCACAAACCTAAGAGACGAATAAACGAAAGCAATAGTTTATATCTAGTGTCAAATTTGTTTATGAATTTGGCGGCGTGCATATTTCTTTGCGACGACCCCATCACGGTTGAATGCCATGGAGTATTTTTTATGGCTTGATTAGCGTATTAGAGCACAGTTTAAATATATTAGATCACCACACTTGTTACTCCTACCACCATTACTGTCGTCTGCCTTAGCTTAGCCGTCAAAATTATTTATTAAGAGGCCTAAGCCTTAGCTTAAGGTTGGCAATAAATCTTTTCTGTGTTTATTAAGTTTTCTTTCTCAGAAAAAGGAATGCAATTAATTCAGAATTATTTATTTGCGGAACATGTGTTTTAAAAAGATATGTATATGTTTAAATATAATATGTACATAAATGTTTTATAAACACACTATGTGTGTGTTTATAAAATATAATGTTTCTTATTATAGGTGTTGACATTTGAAACAGTATTAATATATTTAATAAATTAAATGAAATTTATTTATTTGCGAAGTTGTTACAAAGATATTTAAGCATACCAACATGTTCGACTACATTGTGATGTGCAAATACTTAATGAATATTTTGTAGAATAATGTATTAACATTTTTTAACATTTCAATCACAGCACTTATTTATATTTTAACAAACTATAATTTATGACAAATAATTTTAAAATGAATTAATTTTAATACTATCTACCATAGACTACTGCCGTTTTTAACCCTAGCCAGTTAGGAGAAGAAACGGTGAAACAAACTCCTCGGCAACCATGAAGGATTCAATT
>DVZK01000657.1:0-11216 GCA_018236665.1 Calephelis perditalis | reverse complement strand
GTCCAATCCATCTAAAGAGTGATGTCTCGGGCTGAGCAGACTGCTCGGCCCACAAATCCCGGTGAAGTTGAAAAAACCGCGAGGTGGGCAACACAATAGAAAAAAAAAAAAAAAAAGCTTCGGATCTTAGACTATTGCAAACATTCCTACATTCGTTTCTCGTTTACAAACTTTTTGATGTCCCATAAAAATTTCTTCATTTAACAATTTTGCTTAAAGTCTTTAGGAAGAAGTATAATTAAGACAAGCAAACAGCTTTTTATGACATTTCCAACGTTTTATCTCGGGCACCGTACTCAGAGTTATCGATTTATCATTTCGTAACTGATATTGAAGAAGTTTCCAGCGAACTTCAAGGTATTTTGGTAACCAGCTTAAATTCAGGTAAACGTATTCAAATGGTAATAATTAAATAATTATAGTTAGATTTAAAGTTAAGTATCTGCAGCCCAAATCCCTGAAAAGGTTAGCAGAGGCACAACTAGGTCGATTAGCCGAAGACACTAAGTCCCACAGTGGGACAGGTGGCAAGCCTGTCGCCAATTAGTTTTAATTAATTTAATGACCCATTGTTAAGCTATGCAGGTTTGTAAAGACCGTGGACTCTTGGCCCTCTGTCTATCTTGCTAGGGACTTGGCGTGAAGATATGTTTGTATGAAATAATGCTATATTATTAGACCGCCTTGTTGGTCGAGTGACTAGCGTACTCGCCTAACTACATCGACCGACCGCGAGACTCGGGTTCGATTCCCGACGGGGGCAGGCATTGGGGGCAAACATTTAGATGTCTGCATTTCCGGGTATGACTGTTTATTCAATTTATGTTTTAGTACAGTTGACTAACACCCATAACACAATCAGATGATTTGCTTACTTTGGGGTTAAATTGAATTTGTGTAACTTGTCCAGGAATATTTATTATTATTTATTACTTAAGGACCTTCAAGAAAAGAGCGTACTACTTCCTTAAAGGTCGGCAACGCATCTGTGACACTCCTGGTGTTGCGGATGTCCGTGGACGGTGGTGATCACTTTACTCGTTTGCCTCCTCTTGTATAAAAAAAACCCGACGACGTCGTTTGTATTACAATTGAAAACACACATATTGAGTTGCCCAACTAAAAAATCGAACCCGATACCTCATGTAGACAACGCCAACACCAAACTACTAGACAAAAGAGGGGATTTCTGAATCTGCATCTGAATCTGAATTTATAACATTTTATAGTTGTGTATATGTATAGTATGTGATAAGATGAATGATGATGAATATTTTTGGTCATATCACAAATAACTTAAATGAGATTTTGATAAATAAATATCGAAACAAATAAAAAACCCTCAAACTCTGACATATACACACCTACAGACATACACAGTACACTGTGTTCGTCATATAAATGAATGTGTGTATCGAAATTACGAAGCGCGCAAGCGCCCTGCGCCGTCTACATGAAACAGCAGGCGCAGACCATGTGCAGACATAAATTTTCGCCGCGCCGTAGAAAGAGACGAGGATAACTCCTCTCCTACGCCGCGCCCGCTGTTTACTCTCAATCCGTCTTACGAATTTTGATCAGGTAACGTGTCCTGGCGCGAGTTTAGAAGTTTTTACCCATTTAAAAACAGTGCGCAACGCCGCTAAAAAAGTTTTCACTTCAAAAATCAAACCGAGGACCAGTTGGGTAGCGGGATGTTGTTAACTCTTAGATCCAAGAGTTTTGCAAAAAAAAAAGTTGCAAATTTATTACGCAATCTAGTTCAGTTTATTATTTTCTAAACTTTGTCAAACTTTTATAATTTTGCTCCTTTGACTAAGTTATGCAATATGAAGCCAAAACAACGTTACGAAAACTTTGGAATAAAAACTCTACACTTACCGATATGTAAGAGTTTTAGTTGATGTAGTGCTGGAACAAGTGAATGAAATTGTTTATCTTGGTTCTGCTTTTAGCAGGGATGAGAGTCACACCGCGGATGAAGAGAGAAGAGAGTGTGCAGGGAATTAGGTATAATAAATATAATAAAGCAATATATCGCTGGACAACTTATATAAATTGAATCTAACCCTAAAGTAAGCATATTCATATGCTTGTTGTACTTTATAAATAAGCTTTTTTAGTTTATATTAATTCTTTCCTAGTTTTATTTGGTTTATTACATGTTATTTATAATTTGATAAACTAATTTGATGAATGATGATTGAACTATTTTAAAACAAAATTGTACTTTTCTATCGTTAGACTTTAGACATGTTAAATTATGCGCTTCAGCTTTACACTATTTACTCTTATTACACTTTATTCTTTTATGTTTAAATTGGCTGACTTAATCTGAATTTATGCGAAATAATTAATAATGTAACAATCTCTAAAATACATTCGGATTTCCGAAGCTTGACGAATATAGCCGAAGCGCATAATTTAAATAGTACTACATACTATACCTACTTTTATTTACTAATTATTTGTTTACCATTTTCAAAGGCTTATTATTAATTAATAATGATCAATATCTTATCTATGATTACACCCAGTGTTCAACACATAAAGTTATTCTTTCTAATTTGAAATCTCAAGCAACTCACATCTATTTTTAGGTAAGATCTCATTATAACAGTTTTTTTATTAAAATATGTTTGTAAAATAAAATGTTTCTTTTGAAAAAGTAAAAGTTTAATGTCACTGGCCACTGACATACCTAGCATCTGAAGGAATATGACGTGACCGTACTGCCAAACCGGACTAGTCGGAGGACCACACCAGCAGTATCACCTTGGGTCCCACAATTCTGAGTCAATTGCGATGACAACTAATGACCGTAATGGCCGTGTCCATGATACCTTCAAGTTATAGCCCGCCCGTTAAGGTGTGGTCAACCGCAGATATTAATAAAATGTTCACACAGCGCCGTTAATACCCTCGAGATGGTGGAGATGGCTCCGAGATGGAATTCACAATAAATATACACTTATCCAGTATCAAGGTGTTCAGATTCTTCGTTAGTGGCTTACGTCATAATATATATTTCAATCGTAAGGTCAAATCGCCTCTGTGGTCTAGCGGTCTGGCGTCGGACTTAAAAATTAAAATAGAAATTGGTGTATTTTCAATTTTCTTATAAAAAATAATGTTGCCCGGGATTGGATATGTGTCCGGTTGGCGATAGGCTTGCCACCGATCACATTGTGGGACTTAGGTAGTGTCTTCGGTTATTATCGTGGGTGCCCGAGCCTCTGCCTACTCCTTCGGGAGTACATAGGCGTGAAGACACTATAAGGTCAAATTTTGACTGAAAATTTGATTAATGAGTACTACCGTGGGATGGTATAGTACTCGTAGTATATGTTGACACCATAACAAAATTTATTACTGTATTTTCTGTAATAGTGTATTGAAAGCACATCATTAGCAATACTGACGTTTTTGTGGCAGGATTAAACTTTGTAGTAGATAATCAACTCATTATACCACATAATAGAAAGAATAATCATGTGGAAAGAATGACAGATGAAAGTCTTACAAAGCAGATATTATACAACACGAATGTGGATGGAGACCTAGGTGGACATTACAAGGTCAAATCGCTCGGGCGTTCAAGAGGGTATTTGGGAGTGAAGTGCCTCCAAAACGGCGAGTATGTATGAAAGGGTAACGGGAATGTAAAGGAAGCCAGGCAGGTCTGCAAGGATCGTGACTTTTAGCACTCGATACTCTCCGCCTACTCCGTAAGGTACTTGCAACTTTACCGTCTCCAAATCCATCTTCTCACGAAAAAACGACAGAAATTATTTACACATCGCCTGACTGAATAGAAATCCGGTTGTCGTCCGCGCATGTTGACAAACATATGCAATGTTTTAGATGATTAGTAAATCCTTTTGTTATCGTTAGCCTCGTCCGATGACATTAAATCTGTTTCCAGAAACTAAAGAGCAATTTATTTAAATGTAATCGAAGTGCGGCCGCACCATCCAACCTAATCTTTATTAGTCATAAGCTAATCGCATCCTTAGCGAATGTGAACCTCAATTAGGACTACATAAAACATCCGAAGTACTAAAAAAGAGTCAAAAGGCAAGGTTCAAAGACGTCGTTAAGGATACAGCGCAAAAAATAACCTAATCACTAATCAGTCACGGAGAGGTTTAGGCTATGTTTACACGAGCTACAACAAACAAGTACATTGATGTATGTCGTTATGTTTTTCTCACGTGTAAAGTAAGGTGGTCGGTGCCATCGGTGATGATGTTGGTTTCGTGTCTGTAGTATCTAGCGTATTATTTTCAAATTATCTAGAGATGATGTCGTTACAAGAGCGGTGGTAGTATTGGTCAAGCTAATAATGAAGAAGTTGAACCTGAAACGAACTCTTGTTGTCTTACTATAGACAATGATTATGTTATTCCTAGGTTTAAGTTGACATTGTAGTTAATTGCACTGCGCTATTCCGTATTGTCAACTTAAACCTTGGAGTACTTTAGTCTATGTTTATTAATAAGATAGCTACAGTTCAGTCGAACCTCTGGTTATAATAGTAATATCTACTTATGTCGAAAAATGATGCAAAACAACAAAATATGTTAAACGTAAAAAGTCGAATTTTTGCCACTTTGTTAGTAGTTCGTCTGAACAAAGCGTAACCACACCTGACAGACTTTTCGTATTTGATTTTGTTAGGAGTTCTAATGTCTTATTAATCGGAGGAAATAATTTTCTAGTTAGAACCCAAAGTCATTACGTTCAGGCAATCGTCGATGGTATCGTTATTGCCTTAAATTGATGAGAATTCTCTGTATTTTAACATTAATTTGATTTTTATAAATGACCAAGCTTTGATCAATATTTTGATTTAAATTAGTAAAATGAGAAATAAATACTCGACTACGATGCGTTAGTTAACTGAGTTATAGATAATATTTTAATGCTCTTTGTTGAAGTAGATAATAATTACGCTAAATGACTATCATATAATACTATTACGTATATGAGTAGGTACGTTTATTTTTTCATGTTATAATATAGCTAACAAATAAGAGGCTTTCCTGATGGTGAGAGGCAAGTTTCACCTACAGACACCATAGGTTATACTGGTCGCTATCTTATGGACGGAGTCTCGGGCAACGTGTACAAGTCTACCTTAAACTCCAGTACGGAACACGATAATGTTAAGAACTGACGTTACGACGGCACAGCACTCTGCCACTTAGCAAGTAGCTAAATTACGAAGAATATTATTATTATTTTTAGAATAAAATCACATAATATAAGTAGGTATGTTACCACTACATGTTCGTTTGTTCAATGAATTATGAACTACGTTTTCAATGTTTTAGTTGCAAAATAGAACGTTATAAAGGTATCTACATATTAAACGACTAGATTTGATAAGGATAAATTTGCTTAGTTTATTTCCATGTGGTAGAGTCTGCAATCTCTTGACTGGTTTGATACTACAGCCTTACAGTAACTACTACTAGGTATTTAAATTATGCGCTTCGGCTTTACACTTTTTACACTTTATACTTTGTTTTTGTAGACTTGTTATTACATAATTAATAAATAATAAATACATATATCTTTAAAATACATTCGGATTTCCGAAGCTTGACGAATACAGCCGACAGCGCATAATTTAAATAGTACCTACTACTATACTTAATCTGACATGATAGTGTCAGTACTCGCGATCATGTTCCGTACACGCTCCAGGATATTACTACATATTACAATAGCAATGGCCCGATGACATCTGAATATCTTTTATTAATAAGTACATTTTTTATCAATATGAAATTCGTTATTTTGGCTTTCCTATTTTACAAGTAATAACTAGCTAAATATGAATTGGTAGGCAAATATTACGTACAATTTTCTAATAAATTGTTAATTAGTAAATTTATTTTTTCCGCGTTTTAAACAAACTTGCATCGAAAATGTATTAAAATTACTATTATTTTTATTTTTAACAAGAGAAACTGCAGCATTTTATAAAAAGAAATAACAAACCTTTCTTTATAGTCTATACCTACTCTATACCATCACGTAGCAGTGCAAGCTTTTGACCTTTACCCTGACCACATAAATCATAACCGTTATCGTTTGAATCGTCTTGCTCAATATACACTGCTTGGTTTCAACGAAATGCAAGTTCAAGTTGACAAGGCGTACGCGAAGTCGACATCAGTTAAGCATCTAGTTGCTGTGTGCTGTTTAGTCGATGTCTGGCCTTCAGTACCGGATCGATACGCACGAGGCGCGTACAGTCGCATTATAAAGGCTCTAAACAGAACGAGGTATGTGAATGAATGTGTTTGGAATTTACGTAAAAAACAGATGTCATGACAACATTCCGCCTCTCGGCGCTGTCTCAGCCCATTGGGAATGTATTTTGTTTTATTGGACACAGTTGTAGTAAATAAGGTAAGGACTGACATATTACATTTCTTTACTTTTCATTCTCTTAGTTGTTCATGTTAATTCGAAGCTCGTTAGGTAGCCTTCTGGGAAAACCATCATATTTTTTTAGGAGAGGTCAGCGAACAAGCTCACGGCTCTCTTTGTAGAAAGCTTAAGAGATAGCCGTGGTCAGTAGACACGGTAGATGTTCCAGTTGCGTCGCTTTTCCGTCGCCGGGATGTTAGGCACATTGTGCAAGTATACCGGCTACCCTACCCCCCGGGAGAAATAGTTTAGATCTCGTAAAATATATTGCAAAAAAATGTTTTTTACGTATACCTAATTACTAAAATATTCAGTAGCTACTAGCTGCGTAGTAGCACTGGTTTAAAGTCCCGTGAAGTTGTAAAACCGCTTCACTGTAACCATTTGAAAACGGTAAGGTTAGCAACACGTTAGCCACTCAAAACAGCGAGGTTAGCAATATTGTCCCCGTATTGGTCCGGGTTCCTTTGCAGGCAGCCAGCCTACCAGGCTACCAGGCAGCCACCTGCCTTTCTACCTTCCTGCCAGGCAACTCGTAAAAGGCGAGCATAGGCTTACCGTCACTAACACCTATGACACCCTACAGGGTGGTAGATTTTCGCAGTGACTCGTCCGGATTTTTTACCACCGCCTTACTTATTTCTACCGCCATAATATGAATGCTTTTTAGAAATAGGTAATAGGTAGGAGAGAGTTGTGGCAGACTTGCTCTATCATATTGATCACTGGTTTTTTTCACTAGCAAGCGATGGGATTGTAACTTTTAATTGCCAAAAAGAATACAGGTCATAAAAATGGAGATGAAGATAAACTCTTCCAACCCTAAAATTAATTTGTCGAATTTAACAAGTCAGCCTTCACAAAAAGTGACAACAAAACCGTAGGTAATTAAAAACGTCCGAATCCCTAATATTTAGTGTTAGGAAACGAGATGGATTGTGCCTTTATCGAGCGTGGTACAGGTCTGATACTCGAACAAAAGGCCGCGACAGCACCTTAACAAGTATAAATTGAATATCCTGGCACGTCGGGCCTTGTTACCAAACCCAAAGGAATGTTCCAGAAAAACGACATTTTTTTATTGACAGATTAGCACAAAAAGCGTGGCGAAACAGAGTTTACGTGTGTTCTGAACATTTTTTAAACTTGATTGATGAACTTCTATTGAAATTCGAATGCATTTAGGAGTTCATTAAGGAATTGAATAAATTTTTAGCTTTATATTGCAGAAGGAATGTTACAAGTACCGACGTTATTTAATGTGAAAAATGAAACAAGCTAATTCCAGAAATGATCCGACACAACCG
Organism: Calephelis perditalis; assembly: GCA_018236665.1. Lineage (NCBI taxonomy): Eukaryota > Metazoa > Arthropoda > Insecta > Lepidoptera > Riodinidae > Calephelis > Calephelis perditalis. The sequence continues at coordinate 3,465 of DVZK01000657.1, read as the reverse complement.
TCGCCTATGGACCGTCGGTACTTTTAGTCTGGAATCTCGGGCCAGCACGGAACACGACAATGGAAAACGCGAAATTATTGCGACAGGGATATTTTGTAAGATGTGATATCGCTGTTCACACACGTAGGCATATTACGGTGTCTATGAACGTTACTTAATTTGGTTACCGTCTGGAGTCTATGCGTTTATAAAGGGAAACAGAGATTTATATTTTGTAGATCGCTACCTTGGCTATTGGAAAATCGGTAGCGTGCCTTGGCTATTGGAACATCTCAATTTTTTATCTAATTACAAGATATTCAAATACGCACCTGAAAAAAACATGAAGAAGAAATTGAAGACGTGACTGTGCAGTCTTTGCTTAAAGATAATTCTGGCTACATTTCGTTAAGATTCTGTCGAAAGTGTATTTAAAATTAGCAAGACAGTTATTTAGTGGAGCGGCGGTTTATCAAAACATTTGTACAAAGCGGCGTCTCGAGTGAACGGGCGGTTTACCAGCACGCCTTATTTACGTCGGCCGAATGTCGCGACTCGGTGACGGATGGAGAGACTCACAGACATAATGATCCGTGATGTTACTGGCTTAACTCTTAATTAGGGATAAATATCCGGAGTTTTTTGAATGATTTGATATAATAAACTTTTATATGTCTTGCTGTCGTCTTCGACGCCAAGTTTTGGTTTCGATCCATAGGTTATTATAACATAAATTGATGTATTTCATTTTACAGAAGGCAAGAAAAGAGAAATTTTATAGTTAAGAAGTACACGCCTCCGTCTACAGAGAGACACGATAGTACCTAATGTAATTGTAAAGCTGGGATATTACCCCGTGTTGGTCCGGCTGTGGTCCGGGTGTGGTCTGGGTACGGTGTCTACAGACCACAGGTCGTCTCTTACCACTACAAGAGCCGTATGTTTGTTCGCTGGCCTCTTACATAAAAAACCTTTTTGCTGCTTAGTTTGCCGGAATACCGAGCAATGGCGGTAGCTGTTAATATTGTTTGGTTTTCAAGCAATGTTAGGAATACAGAAATCATAAAATAATAATATTACAAATTTTCCACAAGCACGGTTCATTTTATCCACCCGAAACGAGATATAAAGTAAGCCATCAACAACTGTTATCCGCCGCTGAGGTTTCCGCTTGATTCACCATACCCGATAACCGGCAGAGAATTATTGTATTTGCGCATTACAAAAAATAGTAGCATTCGAAATATAACTGGCAGCTAAATCGAATTCTCAGTGCTCACTGAGCGTTCGAAAAACTGGTAGTTCACAAATCGATTGGGCGATAAAAACAATCTTAGGTGGCGGTCAACGGGCCGTAAAACCGAAAGCAGTACGTGCAAGTGGTGACCGTCGCCGTGTGAACGGGCTGCACCCGCCGTGAGAATGTGGTCGTGCCTCAATATTGTTCTTATTTGGAAGTTAATTTGATTATTAAATAGGTATATTGAACTATTACTTCCGCGGTAGCACCTTCACTTTTTCTTTTGTCATGGCATTGATGCTTGACATATCTTGATATGATTGTGATGGTAGAATAGCCGGTAAACTTGTTACAGATGCTCAAAATTATCGGCTCAAGTTGACAACATATTAAATTCAAACATCTACATTCGCAATTTTTTCATTTTCAGTCCCTTACCTTTCTGCTTTCCGTTACCATAAAAAAAGATTCCAGTGCTAGTTGGATTTAAACTTACACAATCGACGTTCTGCGCCGATATAAAGTCGGCGTTGGGATCTGGTTTCCAGGTGTCGTTTGATCCTATTGTAATATTTGTTTTGTGACTTACCTACAAACTCATTCAAATTACTGGTAGCGTTTTATGTGTTACAATGTTAAAGAATTAAATGAATAAACTAATTTTTTAATATACCTACAATTTATATACCTAAGGAATAAACCAAACGCCAAAAGGTCCGTTTCCCTCCCAGAGATGCTCTGGAATCTAAACTGCTTAAGATGACGGCAAAGAATTAATTCTTCATACAATTGTAATTAATTTTAAAATCATTTTGGGTCATTTAAACGTAATTTTACAAATTTCTGCTATGTTTAAATAAGAATTAACGTTGAAACTAACGAATAAGATTAATTTGAGTATTTTTACATATTTAATATTATCTTAATAATTAGAGTAAACAGTATTTTACGAAAGCGTGAATTTGTATTTTATTCTGCATCCTCCGCAGACTTTTGATGTCGTAATTTCAGGAATTGCATGGCTACGCACCGATGTAATTAATTACATTTATGTAATTTGTAAAAATGTATATAAAGTTATAAATATATTATGATGTAGGTTCACTACCTAGTTAACAATTGTGCCAAAGTTATATTTTTAATCACAGTAGGTATTTTTATGTAAACACAATTACCGCATAGTTATGTTTCTTGTAATTATTAATCATTTAATTAATTAATGTAATTAATTTCATGATAATTACAAGTTAGAGCGAGATGGCAGTGCGTGGGCTCTGCGAGGTCATTGGGCCCACGCCAGCATTCATATATCTCATTAGTAGTAATTAATATGCCATAAATTAAATCAAACGTAATTTTACCACGATTTATCTTCAAACCATTTAAATTTTTACCCTTAGGCTTGCTTTTGTGAAACACAAGCCCAAATATCCATAACTCATCATAAGTAGCATGCAAGTACTTACAACATTAATGCCAAACATTAACAAAATATGCAAAAATAACTAGGTAAGGTTACTGCCATTTTTGTTACGATTAACAAACACGTGAAAAACAGGTTATTTTTTAAATTGAAGGCAAAATCAATTTTAAATTGTCAAATTTGGAATGTAATAAATTAAAGGCGCTTCAGTTCCAAACAAAAAAAAGAACAGTACCTACAAAAAGTGTGCACGCGTGAAGTAGCGCGGCAGTTAGTGCAGCGGCCGTGACAGTCTAACAACCGATGTTTATCGTTACACTGAAGTTCGCGTTTAGCGAAGCCGACGGTCTAGCAATACTAATGAATACTCTTCCGTCATTCTACACAAGCTTGTTGCAGTCGTAAATTATAATTATTCTTGAATATTAACATTTAACTCCTTAATTATAGAACTTTGACTTAACAGCCGTACAGGCTAAAATTAAATGTTTATCTTGCTAAGCGGCTGTAACTTTTTTGTATTGTAACACTTAGAAACGCAAAATATTTATTAATGAGTTAGTTTTTATGATGTAGAAACAATGTTAATAAGTTTACAACTTTAAATGTGAAGTAATTTCAAATACACTTTTTCAAACAGAGTAAGTAAATAGGCAATAAACAGACCAACTTATCACAAAAATCTACAAAAAAATTATATAATAAAACTGTGAAAACAGCTTCCTTGCTTTGAAAATTATCGGCAAATGAAACTATTATATTATATGTATTATTAATTATACTAATTAAAAAAATACTTGTTCACGTAATTGTAATTTACTTG
>DVZK01000656.1:0-11217 GCA_018236665.1 Calephelis perditalis | reverse complement strand
CTTTGGTGTCTCTAGGCGGCGTGAATTTCTTACCATCAGGAAATCCGTCTGCTTGTTTGCCTTCCTATAACATAAAACAAAACTCGCATCAAGCCAGTTGTGGCACAATATAGCCAGTTCTCACTTTGTAACCTTCAAAATTGATTGCAAACGGTTTTGTCTTAAGCCGCAACTGTCTCATCTGTAATTCTTTTGTACATGTATTCGAATCGCAACGATTTTAATGAGACATGTATAATTAAAGGAAAATATACAAATGTAATTTTGGAATGCAAAATATTTTTTCTGGGTTTAATTATTATAATTTTTATTTTATCCCACGTAAAGAGACAACTTACTGAATTTGGTTACAATAACAGCTTTGTTAATTATCAGCGGTTAGTGACCTGGCACTGCATGCTTGCATAGGCGGAACGTTATTTTACCGGAAGCTTGAACAATAATTTGAATTTCGAATGTGAATTCAAAATGAAACTGTTGCATTTAACATTATTGGAAAATAAACAAGCAGAGAAATTTCTTTGTGATAAGATCTATAAGCACAAAGCTTTTAATGGCGCATTGTCGAAACTGTATCAATGTTTATATCACACTTATCATTTACAGAGCTATTTTTAAGATCGGTGAACGATCGAGCTTCTTTCGAAAACCTGAAACTTTTATTTTAATATTTTACATTTTAAGGTTTTAATCTGTTATTATTTCACACCCAAACAGAAAACCCAATTTAAAGTCAAGTGCATTTTAAATATGATTAACTGCTACATGTAGAGCTGGGACTCAATAATTTTGCTTCATTGGTAGATTTGCATCTTTAGCTGCTCCGGCTCGTATCATAATTTTAATGTGATAATTAAAAAAGTTAATAATTACTTTTTTTATTAATATATTCTTAGCTTTTTCGAAAGAAGTTGCTCATTGATTTTGTCTTGGGAATTTTAATGCAGAACCCTTAAAAGGCGAGGATGCGAACGTAAAACTCAAGAGCTTTTAAGGAATCATTGTGCATAAGTGGGTTTTATGCGTTCAGTTACCCATTATATGCAAGGTAAGGTGCATTAATTCGTTATACACCAATATTTAAGTTTAATGATAATAGATTTGTTATAGCCTAATAAAATTGAATATTAGAAAGAGAATGTTACATTTATTTTCTTTATTTTATTTTTATTTGATATAAAAACAACAGCTAAAGCTTATGAAAATTAGAATTAAGAATTTATAACAGTCAGCCAATTACAGATTTCACAACTATAACGTAGCAGTAGTTAAAGTTTTTATATCACGGATGGTAAATTGTTACTTATTTAACTTATTTCGTGTCAATATGACTAAAATTACAATATTTAGTGAGTAGTTGACAATGTCTTTCTGGTACTTTTTATTAAAAAACTATTGTACAGTCAGTATTATATTCTTTTACCATAACAACTTTTTAGCAATCAAAATCAAAATATTCCGTGCCAAAATATCACTTAAAACAAATTCCGAATCTTCAATATCATGTCGGATTAAATGCGAGACAAAATAAGGATAAGATTTAGGACAGATACCAGATTTGATTCATTTTGTTTTGGGCGGAGTTGCATGTGAAATGTTACTTAACGGTCTTACCATGTTTTAAAATTGCTTTCTTATCAAGATTATGTCCAGGATGAGTCATGACATTGTGAAGATCTCAATAGAAATTAACGTCTTCATTCTTTAATATTTCTTATAACACTCCTTGAGGGCAATTGATCTGAAATTTGTGCGTAGAATGTGCATGAATTAAAAGACTTAATCGCCTCTGTGGTCTAGCGATCCAATAGTTGGATTTGACTGCCTAAGGTCCGGATTCGATGGCGAGGTCGGGCAACAAAAAGTTATTGCGTTTTTCAAATTTTCTAATAGAAAAAAACGTTGCTCGGGATTGGATGTGTGCCCGGTTGGCGATTTGGTTGCCACCTATCACATTGTATGACTGAGTGTCTTCGGCTAGTCGTGAGCGCCTGGTTGTGCCTCTACCTACTTCTTCGGGGATATGGGCGTGAAGATACTTACCTTTAAAAGACTTATGGTTTAAACATATTTAAAAGTTTGATTTACATTCATTTCTTCTTGGTGTAAGCTGACAACTCGAAGTTCAAATCTTTTAGTTTTAAAATTGGTATGCTAAAAGGTGAAATATTTAATTATACCATGTTCCACGGTAGGCATTCTTTAGTTTCACATTGTGAAAGATGTTTCAACGCATTATTTTGACAGGTGCACTTAACACAAAAGTCAGTCATGCGAAGAAAACAAATTAACAACTGCCTAAACCTTTGGGTTTGATTGAATAAGAAAGGAGGAAGGGCTTTAATTGGATTTGTGAATAAAATTTTATTTCAAATTGTTAGTTTAATTAATGACAATAATTAATAATTATTACTATTGATGTAATTTATTTTATGTTAACAATAAAATCGTCTTCAAATTTGATAATAGTAATGATTATAATCGCATTTGTAAATAATGAAGAATTAACGAATGAGGGTTTATGAAGAGCATGTTTATTTTTGTAAAAAATTGTTTCTTTTTTATCCTTCCGTGTCCTAATATCTAAATCAATTTGAAATGTGATGTTGAATTATTTTAATTTTATTTAACGTAATTCGGTTTTTCTAAAGTAAAATAACTTAATTATCACAAGTATATTTTTAATAATGTTACTAACGTTTTTACACATTAATATAATCTAAGTTTAAAAATAGTGAAGTAAATAAAACTTTGATAAATAGATATTGCTGTCCTGTATAGATCTTTCTACATCTACTTTTTTCTTTATTCTAATTTAAATGTAAAATACCTTGTTTTATGAACTCATCTATGACTTTACTATTTCGTGGTAGTTTAATTTAACGCATGTAAAATAAAATTATAAACAAATAAATAGGGAAACAGGTTCAAGATTAAAAAAATAATTTAAGAAATCATGTTTATAACTTTTATTGTTAAATGTTAAATGAGTAAAATAGGAGTTATTAGCGACTGAGAACGTTTAATTTATAATAAAATAAAGAATATGTTAATTATCAGAGACTATTGTGCACCACTGTAAAAACTTAACTTACTTAAAAAAAATAACATAATTTTTTATTTTAAGTGTATTCTAATACATACGAATTATTTTCGCTAATGGGTGAGATCAATTCGTATAATTTGTCGAGTGATATTTATTGAATTACAAAAAAAAATTAGTTTATTCAATTTTAAATAAAGTTTGTTTCTGCATGCTTGGATAGATTCTGAATGAGGTGAAGGTTGATGTTGATTTGCTCTTACAGAAACTTGAAGTTAGCATTAGTAAATCTTAAAATCCCACCATATAAGTAATTTTAGGTGAAGAAAAGTATATTAAGTACTACTAATAATTTAAAGAAACAGTTTTCATAGATAGTTTCATTATAATTTATTATTATTTATGACCCACCGGTTTCGCTGATTAAAGCATCTTCAAGGCCATTACAATTTTAAATTGACCAGAATTATAAATATCTATAGTCCATAGACTATATTAATTACCTATTCTGGTGGGCCATAAATGATGAAGCATATCGTAAAAGTGTAAAGTTGTCTTCACTTGTCATCTCACATTTTCTTTTATTCTGTTTGCCTTTGACACTGCGAGAAAAAATTGGTCTAATGAGACCAATTTATCGATCTGCTTTATACGAAGGATGGAAACCGTCCAGTATATCCGGTGACTGTATGTCTGTAACGGTAAGACTGCATAATCTTAGTTTAAAACCTGAGCTATGTTTGATTAAAATCTTTCAAATACGAACTTACTTCAAAATAAATTTGCAAACAGGTATTGCTATAAGCGAAGTATAATTTGCAATAATTAGCTTTTAATTTGTCTTCCTTGTAAATTTCTCTAGTGATTTCACCTAAAATTCCTTTCCAATTGGTACCACTTACGACAGAATCGACGCCCTACCAATACGTTGAATAGTTGACCCTAATAGTTAATCTCTTCATTGAGTTGTAAGGAAGGGGGTCAATGGACAAATAATTGCTAACACCGTCTTTTTAGATCTTAAATATATTGGTGGTAAAAGTTTTTTTCTTTTCTAAATTAGACGTGGTTAGGACCAAAAGTGAACTTGATCGTGCAGTCATTGTTAAGTTCTCGTGATTTTGCAAGAATAAATTGAAATTACTATTTTTGTAATAGTCATAGACAGACGCTTTTTGTGGTGGTCAAAACATTGCCTATTGACATCAAAGATATAAAAGGTGCATTACCAACTAGAAGGTTGAACCACAAGCCTCTTGTATTATGCAGTTTATAAGTTAAAATATCCTCTAACAAAATTTTATTATTTTAAGCAGTAATAGTGTTTTTGTCATTATAACTTAATAGTACAAAAATATTTTAATTAACTATTACATTTTGCATATGTATATGTATAGGCAAGAATATGCTTGTTTGTCCTTCATTTGAAAAATATCATTTGTTTCTATATCATTAAACTTTTTGAGTATAATATACATGATACTCATTATCGATAATGCTATAATATCAGTTCCATCAATTAATTTCGAAGTAACTTGCAGCGAAACTTGCTTTGTAACTTTTTTGTCAAGCTCAGTCTCACTTGACTGATTTTGATGATCTGATAGGATTATGTCACCGCCACATAATTAACTGTGACAAATGTTGATGCCAAGTTAAAAAACAACTTCCAACTTGAGCTAGTTTATTTAACTTCTGTCAAATTTAGTTTCTTATTATACACTTAACACACTACACTTATTATACACATTTACGAATAGATTGTTTATTATCAATTAATTCTACTTAATCAACAAGACAAAACAATAACTTAATTAAAAAAATCATGTAGTCATTATTTTATTTATTTGAAAAAAGTAAAAAAAACAATATTCATTTAAATATGATATATTTTTGAGCTTATATGTAAAATACATTTAGGCTTTTTCAATTGAGCTTTTTCGTGTTAAATTTTGTTGTTAAAATAATTTTGCATAATGCAGATTATATTAAGTTTGCAACTGCAAACTAATAATAAATATTATTGGATTGTTTATATCAAACCTACACAACACATAATAAATTAAGTTAGCGAATAAATAAATAAATAAATATTAAGTTAGCAAATAAATAAATAAATAAATATTCGCAAAGTTAAGGTTAGTATCAAACGAAACATCGTTTGGGTATGTTATGCTAGAGATAGGTACGCTAATGCTCAATTTTACTTGCTTAAAGCTTATATCAGAGCTTAAGAGATGCATAGAGTATGATAAAATTAATTTAAAATGTATACTTCCTTCTATTAGCGGTTGATAAAATTTTAACAATGGTATGGCCTGTGGTGTGTGCGGATGAAAGAAATATTATTATTTTGATTACAAATTTCACTAATGAAAAAAAAAGACTAAATACATTAGATATATCTGATTGAACTGTTGCAATCGCTTGTAATTTTGTTTATGTGGATGTAGTTATTGCTACTAAAAACTGTTGGACCGATTTTGTTAAAACATACTTTTTTTAAACAATTCTAAAATGTACCACCAAACATAGAAGTGTCTTCACGCCCATATCCCCGAAGTGGTAGGCAGAGGCACAACCAGGGCACCCACGACTAGCCGAAGACACTAAGTCCTAATTGGAAAACCAAATTTTCTTTTTGTTGCCCGACCCGGGATTCGAACCCGGGACCTCGCGCAGTCAAGTCCAACACTTGGACCGCTAGACCATAGAGGCGATAAAAGTCAACCAACAAGGCAAAATCAAAAAGGAGATCTATAAAAATCTTAAATAATTGGCTCAATCGACGTGTTTATTTTCTTTTAATGCGCTTAAATCAAGCTGTTATAGCGTATTTTAACAATAAATTTGTTTAGTATTTGGTCTCAAGTAATCTATTAAATTCAGACCAAATATTAACATCTGATATAAGTATGTCTATCTGCATTAAACATGTTATTTTATTTTTATGTCATTTTGTAAAAACTATCTGAAATTGGAAATATCAAGCTGTACTTCAAATTGTTTTAGTGTTGCTAAATTTTCTTAAATTTTGGTCAATTCTGAAATGACACTAATTTTCTTTTCATTATATACCTAAATGTCAGTTATTTTTAATGGTTGAACCCGAGACCGGACCGGACCGGAACCGAACGCTGACTACGGAGGACCCCAGGTCGTGCAAAATAAACAGAAAATGTGTATTTTCAATTTTCTAATAAAAACAAACGTTGACTGTTATTAGATATTATATGCCCTGTTGGTGATATTCTTGCCGCCTATCACGTAGTGGGACTTAGTGTTTCTACCTCTTTGCGGATACGGGCTCGAAGATACTATTTTTAGGGTATTGGAAGGCAAACAAATGTATAGATTTTCCGATTGTAAGAAAGTCATGCAACTAGAGCCAAAGGTGGTAATGGAAAGTAGTCAACCTGAGGTCGAGATCTTAGACTTCATACTAAAGTAAGCATACCGGATACTCAACCCTTCAACCATTAAGCATGTCATAACATAACGTCTAAAACTTTTCACTTATACAGCCTCTTCCAGCTAAAGATAAAACGGTTGACTCTTTATGATCTGATAAAACTGCTTGTTTATCGTGATTGTTTTATAACGATATTGTGATTATTAAACGTTCACAAATAAAGTTATTTTTCTAAATAAAATCTACTATAATGCCAAAATATTCTAGAACAACAATCATTCGACTTTTTATGACTAAATAAACGGTTCTGTATGAGTTTTCATTGCTTTCTATTATGCTAAGCATTGTATAGATATCAATTTATTTTACCTAATAAAAGTTAATAGTCAATTATATTACCGCGATAAAATTGTCAAAGATGGCCTTACAAAAATCTATTCATAGAAGTGTTAACTATGATAGCTCATTTGAATTTCAATTTTCCCGTCTCGCCATTGATAGGGCTATAAATACGGACAGGCGTAACCCGCATCTGCCAACTGGTTTAAGAAGTATTCCTTCTTATCAGGTCAATGCCATTTGTGTCAATTTATGGAGCTTTTAAGCGATCTTGGCAATGCATGCATGCATTATACTTAATTAATGAAGAAATAAAGTTTTATAGTTTTATCGTGGATGCACGGCGCTGTTTTTTCACAGAACTGCCAAAAGGGTCATGTAATGTTTTCGGGATTATTTCATGTATACCTACAACAAACTTAATGCACAACTAGCTGTTACCGGCAGCGTTGCTAACGTGGTTCCAAGTTATCCTCACACGTCATATAGAGTGCCAGTACCAGAAAATCGTTTCACCAGTTTTGCGTGAGGGAGTAACAGACAAACAAATAAACACACAAACTTTCACATTTATAATATTAGTAGGATTTAAGATTTACCTTCCATGGTGGAGACCATATTATGTGAAACTTACTTTTCATTTGATTATTACCATTTCGGCATTTTATCCTTTTTTATTTTAAAAATTGCTTATATAATAGGTATGCATCATAATGGGTTTTTTTTTCATCTTTAGCTAAAATGCTATTTATGTTATCAACAGAATAACTATTTATTCGATAATTATTAAGTAGAACCTGTTATTTAACAATTATTCATTTAATTAGTACAACAAATTATTTGTGTTAATTTACGGAACAATTTATTTATTTATAATTACGAAACGATATACATGAATAAAAAAAGAATGCCCAAAATAAACTCCTACAAATTTATAATATGCATCGACGACTCAAAAACTGCTTGTCATAGTAAGTTACATTATATTCTATTTTACGTTAAGTTTTCGTATATTTTAAAATAGGTATCTTATAAGGTTGTAAGTGATGTAAGAAAACTAAGATTACAATAAAATTGAGCAGTTTTTATTTTTATGATGCGAAATGCTTCATCAATGAATAAATTAAGTTTTAAGCTTATACTGCGTATAAAAGTGATGTCTTTATTAGCTTTTTAACAACTTTTAAACCTGTATAGAGTAGTAATATCTGAATATTTACAGTTACACATAAACCAAATATTGAACCAACATTTATTATTTTACAACATCACAATTATGAAAGTGGAATGGGCTTGGGCTTGGGCTTTTTATTGCACGAAGCAATTTAGTGATAACAAAACTTGAAAACTTAGGTATTTTTAGGGAATTACTATTTTCAGAACACTACCTAAAATTGTTTAATTATTTGAAATAGCTGAATCAACTTAAACAAACTTCACTAACTTCATCTCAAATATGACTTACATATTATTATGTTTTCTTAAGTGCATAAAATTTATTGCAAGTAGAGCTCTAACTGTAACAACATAAATATGATTTTTATGATTGTTAGACTTTTAAGTGAAACGTTTTTGAGTGTGTGTATCTTTTTTGTATATTTTTATTGGTTTCTATGTCTATTTGGCCCAGGGATCTAGCCTATTTTACTAGGATCAACTTAATATAACTCTCTGGTGTCGATCATTCAAGAAGTTTCTGTAAGACCTAAGATTTTATTTGCTGTCTTTGCTTGCTACAAAATCGGCATAATACTATGGGAAATTGAAGAGTGGAGAGAGAGAGAGAGATATATAATAAAATTCAACCTCAGACGAGGAGAGTATACCTAAGGATGTGGGACAAGAAATATGTACAAAAGAAGATCCGTAATTTGTCAGCCACTAAATTCGTATGTTAATAAACACTTTGCCTACTGCAAATAAAGTGTTCAAGAAAATTCACATTTAGGGTGCAATAAGGAAATTTGGACTTTTTAAATTTCAGGTGAAAAATAATTCCAGTTTACAAAATTGATCGTAATATTTTGTACCCGAATCACAAGGAAAAAACATAATTAGTGTAGAAATCGGATAACATAATAAAAAGTTTACTTAAATTACTTGAACTGACACGAACAGGATACATTTCTTTTTTATTTTACGCGAACATTAAAACATAATTGCGTAATTAGGAAGCCAAACAGAGATTTTAATTAAGTTTCATTTCTCTTTGCCATGATTTATCTGAGGTATCAGTAACTAATTGAAAACATGTAATGCCACTTTCACATTAGGCAAACCGCATGATTTTTTTTACAGCTTCATTCCAGCTATAGGTATGTGCGTACGTATGTCAATGTAAACTAACAAAAACTTGATGATTATTATAAAAAAAACACTTATCGTACTCGTATAAACTTTTTAAATTATTTAACTGTCATTTACAAATTTGTATTGTTCTTTTGTTGTTATGTAGTTAATGTTATAGGGATGATTTTGACCGCTTTATCCCGACCTCTCAACCTCCCATGGAAGACTGATAAAAAACTTTAACATGCTAATGAATCTGTAGCAAGAGCTTGTTAATCAATGTCTTTACTACTGATCGTAAACGCACTCTCTGGAAATACGCTTCGTAATTCATTAAAAGAGCTCGTCAAAATTAATTATTAGAAATCAGATCATAACGAGAACCACTCATTTGTCTATTGGGACAAAATTGGGCGAAACCGATTAATGATTGCAATCTATCACTTTTATTAATGTCCACCATTAGCTGTGACTTCATTTTAAAAGCCAAAATGGTTTACTGGAACAAATATTTGATGCTGCTACAATACAATAAATTAGGGTGTCGAAATTCTTGAATTGCAATTTGTTGTTAGTTTAGAATAGATCAGATTTCGGAAACGTAAAAAAATTGGCAACCTAGTGAAGAAGCACTTCACTCGGAATGGAAATTAGATTTAAATCTCAAATTTTATTTAACAATTTGGTATTTTTCATTTTAACAATCTATATATACATATAAAAAAAGTGGTGTTAGTCACACTATTTATAACTCAAGATCGGCTCAACCGATTAGGCTGAAAATTAATGGGGAGGTAGCTTAGAACCAGGAGAAGGACATAGGATACATGTTATTCTGTTCGATTGTGAGGAAACTGGGAAAAACAACATTTTTAATTTTCCCCATACAAACTGAACGGACGGGACGAAGTTCGCGGGAATAGCTAGTGTTAAATAAAATAAAAATGCAAATAATAATGGTCATAACATAAAGTTCCAGACATTCTTTTAATAAGTTATCATTAAATGTGATTTGTAATTCATTTAAATACATACATGTAAAGATAATGAGATTGTAAAAAACGTTATCGCCCTTCAGTTTATGAAAGCGGAAAGGAATTCACTTTCAAATTTATATTAAGAAAAACAAGAATGTTTTAAATTATAGATTTAAAAGTTAACAGGAGATAAAAATTACATAGTTCTTCTTCCAATATAGATAGATAGAGATAGTATAACATAGGTTTACAACTCTTACAAATGTACATATATCTGCAAACATAAAGTTCTAAGTAGTATATTGTAAGTAGTATTAAAACTTTAATATATTTAGAAACATAGTAAAAATAATGTTCTTGTAAGAATTGTGAAAAAAGTAATTTTGGTGATAATTATTTGAGCCTAATATAATGTTGGGCTCAATAAAAACATTGATATTTTTGGAAAAACTTTTTACAGTCAATCCTCTATTAATTTTAACGGATTACCAAAAGGAATAAGATTTTCATCTCGGTCTATATTTTTTATTTGAGTAGCCTCAGAACTTTTTAATGGATGAAGCAATTTAGATATTTTTTCCATTGCTTAGCCTAAGGAGCTTTTCGGTTGACTTGCTCAAGATCTATCCCATACCATACCCATATCATACTGAAATCGAAGTCGACTTCGACAGTTTTACTGCATTTAAATTATTTTAGCTTAGAATGATTTGAGTCTTGTTTCACATTTGTATTTTATTACATTTTAACAAAGAAGCAAGCAGTTTACTTGATTGTAAGTGATCCCCTACCTCCACGAACAACTGTATTGGTCGACCTTTTAGATCCCTAAAAGGTAAAGGTATCCACCTTCAGGAATGATTTCAGATCTTTTTGCCTTTTCGAAGGTGTCTGTTTTGACAAGAAATCAATACGATGAAAAGTTACTAACCGACTTTCTGTATCTCCTCCTGGTTCTCCGCCATTTCTGAACAAATTTTGAAAATTCTTTTCTATTTAAAAGAGCGTACTTCTGAGTTGGTCCTCTGATCACCAAGTCTGAATCTGATGATGCAATCTTAGAAAAATTGAGGAAAATACAAAATTTTTGTAAAACTGAAGTCGATTTTTGCAGGTTTACTCTAAATATTTTTATCTAGTACTTTATTAGGCTTTTT
>DVZK01000655.1:0-11217 GCA_018236665.1 Calephelis perditalis | reverse complement strand
GTCAGCAAGATCCATGATTGCTTTGTATGAAAAAAACAGTAAACTGCTGACGTATTTTAGCGTATATGGCCCCTTAATATATATTTTTAATACTTTTATACTATCAATTTACCCATCTGCCTTCCTGCCGGGGACAGGTCATAGAAGGCCAAAATATTGTGTTATACGGGTTGCATTAAAAAACCACCACCACCTTTGTATCCATCGTCTTACCTATTCCTGTGGCTATAATTACAGTGAAATGTTATGGATCAAGGGTAGGGTATCCGATACACATAAGGCCTAACACTTCGTTCATAAGACAGAAACGCATCCTTGAAGTCTTAGTTCTTCTCTTCTTCTTAAGTTCTTATCATTAGAAGAGCTGTCTGCTTGTTGGCTGTCTTATGCTATAATAAAATAAAATAAAAATGATGATATTCTCAAGTTTTGGGATAACCAAGGGAAGTATGACTCCCAACTTTGATATTCGTGTATGTAGATGACTTGGACGAATGATGCCTTTTTATAAAAGAAATTAAAAATAAGACATGATTATGATAAAATGTCAAACGTTGGTTTTTTGTGTCATTCATAACTCCATATTGACATTAATGTCTCCATATTAAAACAAGCATTTTCTGCTTGGTGCCCCAAATCAGTTTATATGGGGCCCCGAGATAAATTAATTTGTTTCAAAGAATTTTACTGTCAATGGCGGTCTAATTACTGAGGATGCTCAATTTAAATCGGTATACAATATTTTCTAATGGTATATAATATTTATGAAGACAAAAAATACATTTCTCAGCTTGTTAGTGGGCTGGTAGTCTACCATTTTTATACCATAGACAGTTTGTTGTTGAATCTACATATTATCTATCTATCTTCTCCACCCCATATTTAATTAGGCCACTGTATAGCTAGGACCAAAGAACTTGTGAGAAGTGATGATTGACGCATAATATTTTGTATAAAAATAGTAGGGGAGCCTAGGACGCTAAATTAATAGTTACTCCCTCGTCATGGGGACAGACTGTCGATTAGATGGCGGATGGCGGAGAGTAAAAAAAGGTATGTCATGTTTATATTTTCAGCTGTGCGGGAAGCGTTTTAAAGATTAAAGAAAAATATAACGCGCCGAAGTAACTGCACAAATCCCCTCTTGAGATCCCCTACCATATTACCCGTTACGTAAAGGTATGCACGTACAACTCACGGCCGTGTCCATGACATAGCCACACCTCTTTTTTTCGTTTATTCGAATGCACTTGTCTCTGTAAAGGCTTAGTCGATAAATGCCTAATTCTGAAAATGCCTAGCGTTCTGCTAGCTATTCGCAAAGAGACTAATTCTTAAAATGGCTAATTCACTAAAATACTTATTTTTTGAACGATCAATCCTCCAAAAGACTTATCTACATTTTTTTCACCTATTACATAAGTAAGTATGTTTTTCATACACAAAAATATATGTAGCATGTTTTTTTTATTGTTACAAAGACAATTCTAGACTGAAGTAAAAGGAACAGATCTATCAGTGGAATCTTGTGGCACACGGCTCAGAAACCCGGGGCGTATATACGTATCTCAGCTATGCTTATCTTATTTTAGCTAAGCTGATAACGAATTTGATGTCTAATAATATGGTGGCTACATTATATTTTTGTTGCCCGATCCGGAAATCAAACCCGGCATTCCTTCCACTTGATACCACCAAAACGATACCATCGGTGGTGTCATATGGAATCTCTAATTGATAGCAATATGTGCAATGTCCTTATTTTTTTTATAAAATCTTAGTTTACCCAATTGACAAAATAGTTGGTCCTTTTAAGAATTGGTCTTTTTGAGAGTTGGTCCTTTTAAGAGTTGGTCCTTTTCAGAATTAGTCTTTTTAAGAAATAGGTATTTTCAGAACTAGGCGTTTAGCGAATTGGTCCTTTTGTAAGCTGTTGGGCATTTTAAGAATTAGGCATTTATCGACTAAGCCATTTTGCCTTCTATGAAATGTTACATATTTTGTCGTCAGATTTTAGATACCATGGCAACTCATCATTAACAATAAAATATGCTACCATAACTAGTAAATATCCTATAATATTTTTATATTAACATTGTAATTTGAGGTTGTGTCCAACACTATTTACTTTACTTTACCTTTGAACAACAGCCACCCGTTTGATTCTTTGATCTATTTCTGGTTGCTTTAGGAAAACATAAAATTTACACTATCTGTCTTCACCATAATTTACATAGTCTGGTGTTTTTAAGATTATAACACAACAAAAATAATGACCAATTTTCACCACAATGCTTGATTACCAAATTTCACTAACCCCTTTTGTTGCTTATTTCTGCCGCAGCGCGCGCTGACGTCGATTATTTTATCCCTTCCATATACTTTACACGTACTCAATAGTCATGATGTGAATCACTAAACCGTACAGTAGCTCTACAACTTACCTAGATCTTTGAAGTAAGTCAAACGTATCCAATCCTTTAATAGGCTCTTGAAGAGGTTTTTCAGCTTCAGCTTGAGGGATCCCTGGAATCTGATGTAAAAACTTCTATGTACCAGATATACAATTTCAAATTATCACTGAGTTATTTCTATATTATTAATTCTAATATTTTTCATCATTCAATAAACTGTTTTGATTGCCAAATTACTCTTTAACACTTGACTGAAAGTAAGTTCAAAGTTACGTGTTTCTAATTTCTAATTTCGTGACCGTTTAGCATAAGCCTTTTAATATGATGTCTCTGACATTTTAAATCCGCGCTAGTAGCAGACGTGTCATTTAGTTTTCGTGTTTGTCTTGTAATCGCTTAGGTTATAATTCACGTATTCAGTGATTAGTGATGAGAGATAATAAACCTTAACCGCAGTAGTTGTTTAAAGAGATTAGAGATAGGTTGTAGTAGGTAAATTAAAGATCAAGTCCACCTGTCCTTCTAGTCCTTAAAAATACGTGATCCAAATACCTATTCCACCTAGTCTCATCTAGCATCTACTATGATACACGTTGCGAGTCCTGTCACCTGTACGTATCAAGCTATCAAGTCTAGAAAGAATAGATGAGAATATTAATAATAATCACTAAGATATCATCTCTCCCTTATACTTTAACTAGGAGTGGGTAATATCGGTTTTTCAAGATATCAAAACGTAGCTATATATTGAAATTCGATAGCGGATTTCGAAACTATATATTTTTTGAAACGATATATTGACAAATACTGTTAGATACATCAGATATGATATTATCGCAACGGAAATCGTTTCAAGCCTACAGCCTAATCCGATTTCTACTGTCGCTGGCAGGTGATGAGCTATTGACATTTTATAATATTGTTGTAGTAAACGTACGGGCAGTACTTTGCCCAGGATTAGGACTGGGTGCAATATCATTATTTTATATTTTTATTAAATAAATTCTTTCAATCCCACTCTTTAATAATTTTCGTGACATGGAATCCGGATGATTTTCAAGCACCCCTAAATCAATGTCATTTCGTATTTTTGATTAATTCATAAAGTTGTTTTACTTTCTTTGTTGCACTGTGGTTACTGGTTTTGGTTTGGTTTCTTCAAAAACTTACTCACAGAACATTTTTATTAAAAAAAAACCTTATTTAGTTATGAGTTCAGCAGGAAATTGTGAACTTTAACGACTGTTCTTGTGAACTTTATTCCATCCGTTCAGTTTGTATGGGACAAATTACAATGTTGGTTTTCCTTATATTCTATGACTTAAACAAATAATTAAAAAAAATAATAGCTAAATCGTTTCAGCCGTTCTCGAGTTTTAGCGAAATGTTTTTTTACATTTATAGATAGATACTGCTGACATTATAATTCGTGCAAAATATAAGTCTATGTTATATTAAAAAAACAAGTCGCAGTTTTTTCTTATCAGTCACCATTTACCAAAAAAATATGAGCTAGGGGCAGCTGAATACAGCAAGATATATATAAATGCAACTAGAAAGTAAAAACAATTTAAAGAAAATTTATGACTATTTATCAAATATATTAAATAATTGTGTGAACATAA
This sequence comes from Calephelis perditalis, assembly GCA_018236665.1. NCBI lineage: Eukaryota > Metazoa > Arthropoda > Insecta > Lepidoptera > Riodinidae > Calephelis > Calephelis perditalis. Next base: position 7,178 of record DVZK01000655.1, on the reverse strand, counting down.
TATAGAGGTCATTAATAGTGTCCGAGGCCATGATGTGAAATGGGTTGAACGTGATGTACAATAGGTTGAACGTGTTGAACAACTGGTTGCACGTGTTGGACGACGGGTTGAACATGTTGAGCGATAGGTTGAGCGTGTTGTGAGTGGCCAGAGCGTTCCACTTGAGCATTGAATCTGAAAAAAATAAAAATATTTTAAAAATCAAAATCATTTTAAAATTATTTATATGTTAAATTATATTTCTTCCCTTTCTAAGAAATGACAGCAAAATGTATGTTCGTTTAATATTATGTCAACATTAATTAAATAGGGTAGTAAATTAAATAACGGGTAGATCTCTGTACCTACTGAAAAAGAAAATGGCTCTATACAGGTATAATTACAATTGTTAACATTTCACTTCCCATTTCTGTTAAAATTACGTTTTGTGGATAAAATTAAGTTTCAAGGCTAATTCCATAATCAGATATTTTTTCAAAGATTTGTTTTTAAATATAGTGTGGTTTATAAATAATGTGTTAAAGGCTTACTTTCTACTACTCATTTATTTCCATTTTTATTTTGTCGTTTTGTAAGATTTTGAACATAATGTGTTTGCAAAAAGACATTAAATTCAGACAAGCCAATTATTAAATACTTACCCGTTGTGTGCGTCAGCGGTGTAGTGGACAGTCCTCACGGTGCCGTCAGACTCATGCAGGCTGTAGGATCCGGAAACCTGGTCGCCATCGCGGGCTTCGTGCTGTGACTTGATGTCTCCGGTGTGAGGGTCAGCTACGCTGTACTGGAACTCATAGTGAGGGTGGGCCTGAAACAACAAAAGAAAATACTTGTTTGTAATCAATTGTGCAAAACATAATACATCAGACTTAAAATTCTGCTTTGGTCAAAAAAGTAAAATGAATTTTCAAGTTATAATAAATTGATAGTACTTGAATAAATCCTGACATGTTATGTTATTAATGTTTCTAAAACTTATAAACCATAAAGTTATATACAACGATTACTACTAAAATATTTTTTTTCACAAGAAACAAACAGTCATAGATGTTAAATTTTGATACGAGAGACTATCTTTTCAGAACGCAGATTTAAATTTAAATAGTGTAGTTACCACTTTCATTTAAAATATTATTGTATTTTTTGCATCTTAAATAGTGTGTCCTGTTATTTATATCTGATTCAATTCATTTTAAGATAAACATCTTACGTTGTAGTCTTCGTGTTGGTGACCATGTTGAAGGACGACTGTTGGAGCAGCGTGGGAGATGACGTGCTGAGCGACGGGAACGGCGTGAGTGAGGACGGGAGCGGCGTGGACGACTGGGGCGACGTGTTGGACAGCGAGCGGCTGCACGTGGCCGTAGCTGTGCTGGTTGTGGGACAAGTCGTGTCGGACGATGGACTGGGAAGATGTGGCGTGACCATGTGATGAGTGGTACTGGGCACTCACAGCCAACACACCCGCGACGAAAATGATAACCTGAATTAAAAAAAATACATTAACAAGTGAAACAACAGGTAAAAATTAAATGTAGTTTTTATGCTATTTTGTATTGAAGTTATCCTAAAATTAAAACCTTTAATGAACCCTCGCTAAACCTTTATGTAATGTAGATAAGAAGAATTATGATTAGGATAGCTTGTACTGATTAGACTTGGCAAATTAATAAGGAAATCGCTTAGTACCACAGGACAGGCCTGGAATACTTTTTATCCCATATATTTAGGAAAAACAATGTGTCCTATAAATACAAAGTGAAAAGTTAGAACGAGGTTCGCTGGAACAGCTAGATATCTATACTTATAATAACACTACAGATGAGTGAAAATGCACAGATCATTAAAGATATTTTCCCGGATACGTACTGTCCATATCTTTATACTACGTCCCCCTGCAGGGTAGGCAGATACAAGGCAAGGACAGAGTATCAAGTGAACAAAGTGGCCCGGATCGGCTAGATAATGTAAATGTATGTATAGCAACTGCTGTTTTATAAAAAAATATGAACCTGCAAACTTACTTTTGAAATCATTTTGAGTTACTCGTAGGATATCTGAACTGTTAATGATACTTTTTGATTCTTGTTACATGTATTTATACAAAAAAGGTCTTAAAATATTGGCCAATAAATTAACCAGTGCTTTATTTTAGATTTAAAACCAGTAGGTAGAATTTCATGTCATATGCACACTTGCATAAAAATACCGATAATATTATATTTGAGGTCAAGAAGTGTTAATTCAGTACTTAATTCAAGTTAAAAATAGTAAGTGTCGCACGCAGTTTCCTTGAAAAGGCCGCTAACAGCAAGTCAGACTATAGAAATGGTACCTTACTGTAACAACATTTAAGTTTATTATTGACTAGCAGCCCGTCCCGGCTTCGCAGGGATAACCCAATTTCTAATTTCTCAAAAAAATAATGTAGCATATTATGTTCATTAGCGATAATGTCTGCTTCTAATGGTAAAAGTTTTTTTTCAAATCGGTCCAGTGACTTTGGAGTCTATCAAATACAAACAAATATACAAACCGTCATATATTTTCTCTTTATCATTAAAGTGTAGATAATTTATCGACTTCAGCTCCATCTATCGGCTCCAGTTTTACCTATTTTCACGCTAAATTGTAAGCTAAAAAGTAGCCTCTGTCCATAAGGGATAATGCTGGCTTCCAATGAAAATTTTCAATATTATTTTATACAAACAAACCAACAATCAAAATGTTTCTCAATAAAATTAGTGTACCTATATAATAACAATTTAAAAAAAATAAGACCTTTGGTGCAAAATATTTTTTTTTTGAAATGGCTAATATGTTGCTAACCGAAAGGTTTTTATTACTTTACCGTACTGCTTGTACCTACATACATTACGGCGATTTAATTTTATTTACATGTATAGAAAAATTGAATAGGTTTTTTAACCCGTGCTAGTCCGGATTCCTTTGCATAATATATAGAATGACGTGTTTGGGGGATAAGGTAGCAGGTAACTTACTTTTGCTCGATCCCTAACATCACGGCCTAAGGTTGGCAATGCACCAGTACCACATTTGGTGTCTCTAGGCAGCGTGAATTTGTTACGATCAGAAAATCCGTCTGCTTGTTTGCCTTCCATTATTTAAAAAAAAGGTATGCATAATACGTTTATGTGGTATCTACAAAAAAAAGTATCTTCACGCCCTTATCCCCGAAGAGGTAGGCAAAGGTACAACCAGGGCACCCACGACTAGCCGAAGATACTAAGTCCCATAATGTGATAGGTGGCAAGCCAACATTTTTTTTTATTAGAAAATTAAAAAAATCCATTCTTCTTTTTGTTGGCCGACCCGGGATTCGAACCCGAGACCTGATGCAGTCAAGTCCAACACCCGGACCGCTCGACCAGAGAGGCGACTAGAGGCGTTTATGTGGTACAATGGAAATACACGTATAAAATTGTATAAGGCGGAGGCACAACCTTGCACACATCCAAAGTCGAGCAACATTTTTTTATTGGAAAATTGGGAAACCACATTTTTTTTGCTGCCCGATCCGGGAATCGAACCCGGGATATTAAGTCAAGTCAAGTGATCAAGTTCAACACCTGGACCGCTTTACTACAAAGGCGTTTAATTAGTATAGAATATATAAGTTCTATTACCCGGGCGAAGTTGGATCAGGTTACTAGTGTTAAACTTACATGAAGTCGTCGCGGCTCGCACACCGCGCTTCGAGTTCAGTTAGGTAGGTATATCGTTTAGAGTGAAATTTTTCATTGCGCCTTATCTTTTAAATGGATCGGTCGATTTGAATAATTGAAAAAGTAATCTCAAGGCACTGTAACAGTCTTTGATATACTCGTAAAATGATTGATGATGAGATAAGGAGTAATATGAAGATATGGATAACATGGTCAGAATATGATCAGCATTTCCACGCGATGAAATATATTTTGTAACTAATTACTTTTTACACATTGGGTGACATTATTGAAATATGAAGATATGGATAACATGGTCCGAATATGATCAGCATTTGAACGCGATGAAAGATATTTTATAACTAATTAATTACTAACTAATTAATTAATAACTAATTTAGTAGGGATCTCTATTTTTTCTAGTTACGAGTACTAATACGCTACGTTTAAAAGGGATAGCGTCCCTTCTAACGGTGAAATCATTTTTCGAATCGTTTCGACTGTTTCGGAGCCTATTCAATACAAACAAACAAGTAATTAATTTTTTCCTCTTTATTATTAGTATAGTTTAGTATAGATTAACGTCAAGTTCATCGCCTCTGTGGTCTAGCGGTTCAGTTGTTGGACTTGACTGCACGAGGTCCCGGGTTCGAGTCCCTGGTCGGACAACAAAAAGAAAATTGGCTTTTTCCAATTTTCTTATAAAAAAAATGTTGCTCGGGATGGGATATGAGCCCGGTTGGCGATAGGCTTGCCACCTATCACATTGTGGGACTTAGTATCTTCGGCTAATCGTGGGTGCCCCAGTTTTGCCTCTGCCTACCTCTTCGTTGATATGGGCGTGAAGATACTTTAACGTCAAGTTAAATATAATTAATTTAAATTTTACAAGTAGCTTTACAGTTCATAATACTCGTGTGTTGCAGTTTTATAACTTTTGTCTTTTGTTGATTCTTCAATTTCAATTCGTAAATTTTCACCTTTGGTAATTTACAAATATTAATACGTACGTTCGGTGGTACGTTCAGTGCATCATTATCATCATAAAATATGTGGGTGGATATTTTTATTGTTTTAATATTAATCATGTTAGGTAATATAGACAGCATACTTTAGCCAACCCTTCTTTTTGCGAATGTAAGAAAGTCTTGTAGACTCAGTTGTATTGTCGGCTGGTAGTAGGATGCAGTACAAGTTATTGCCAACAGGATAGTAACGGACCAGTAATATTCGTAAACACCATAAATATTACAGACAGAACTCAGCCACCGTGTTTTAAATACGGAACACGGCAATAGCGAGAACTAATTTATGGCGGTAGAGGTAAGTGAGGCCGTAGCACTAATCCAGCTGCAGGTGCTTAACACTCTACTAGCTAATAATGCCAGACCGCAGTGTTGAAATTATCCAAGAACATGGGTCTTAATCCATAAAAACAAGCTTGTATTTCTTCGATCAGCCCCTTTTACCGGCGTGTGATGGTAGCGGCGTTTCCATATTTGCTATTTCTTAATTGTGAAATATCAGAAAAAGCACAAAGCTCTCGTGACAGTAAGAGGCAACCGTCACTTATTAACATCAAATATTTTACTGGTGCGTCGCTGTCCTGTGGCAGGTATGTTAGGCCCATTGCGCAAGTCTACTGGCTACAATACATTTAATAATTTCTAGTTGTTCTAGCATATTTAATTTTAATGCTTTACTACAAGTATGAATTAATTCAAAGGTATGATCTCCTGCCAACTTATGCCCAGTGTCTAAAAGATGCTTAGCAAAATGTGATTTATCTGGATGAATGTTTTTGACAGCCGATACATGTACCTTGTAACGAGACTCAAAACTGCGACCAGTTTGACCAACGTATACACTGTTGCATTCGGAACAATGGAGTTTATAAATTCCGGATTTACATTTTTTTTTCAATTTCGTCCTAACCGTTGCATAACATGTTTCTTAATGAATTTTCGTTTCTAAATGCAACATTGATATTATTACGTTTTAATTGTCGCTAAATTTTTTTAAAAGGTCGTCATACGTAAGTCAAACTAGATTTGAACTTAACATCTTTTTGAAATGGCACTGTATATATCAGTTTTGAAATATTTTTCTTTATTTTATTTTTAATTAGATTTTTCAACTAAATCTCTACTATAACCATTAGCAACTGCCAGCTGTACAATGATGTTAAGTCCTTTTTTGTAACTCTACTTATAGGCAAAGATGTCACTCTATTTCCAAAGCTATTGAAAGTTGCTACTTTGTGTTGCCAAGGGTGACAAGATGACGTGGGGATAGCAGTATCGTTGTTAGTTGGCTTGCGGAAGATCTCAAAATGGTGTTTATTATTTATTCTTGTCACTGTAAATTTTAACAAACAAAACAGACATAAAAACTATTTTGCTTGTTTTGTCATGCCATAATACGTATACGTTTTTTTGGCGGAATATTGCAAAGTAAATAATTTTATTTAGGTTTAAGTATAGATTAAGCAAAGTAACGCCTTCTTCTTTCAATTGAATTTTGGTTATCATTAAACGGCAGCAAGTAATATGATAAGAATATTACAGCTTTGATTTAACCGCCACACTATAATTGTTGTAATCACAAACAGCGTATATTTTTCACCCGAAGTATATAATTTATTAGTTTATCAAAAATACTGTTTTACAGACTTTAAATTAACCTTTCTATCTTTAAAGACTAGTCGTAACGTCAAAGCGTCATTATTATCGTGTCCCACGCATAAGAATAGGGTAAATGTGCACACGGTGTGGCTTATGCAGTTGTAGATAGTTATCTCTTACTAATATCTAACCGTCTGCTTTTTTGTTAAACGTAAAATTAAAAAAAAAACAATAACTACAGGGAAAAGTCTTAATGTAGCTTAGTAGCATATTTTTAAAAATGCGTTACTACGTAATATCTTAACAATTATCTTGAGCCAGAATCTAAGTCGATCTAAACTTATAACAATTAGTTTAAAAAAACGCGCAAGCTAATTCCAAGAAAGAAAAAGTAAATAAAACCAACAATGGACGCAATATAAGTGATGTAAGTTTTAAATAATTTTGTAGAATTACATTCAGCACATAACGAGTCTACACATACGAGTCAAGTATTTGCGATAAAAGTTTCCTATATTTGAATTTCAATTTTTTTAATTCTTTTTATATACATATATATCTTCAAACTTACGGGATTCGCAGAGAGTATCTCTGAGAGAATAATATTGCAGATTTTTTTTTGCTTCCTCCTTCTGGCTTTAAATTCTAAAAGTATGTAAACTAGCGTACATATAATGCTAGCTTATTGAGGAGGTTACATTTGTAAAATATTTTCAATTAATAAAACCATATTTTATCAAACTTAAAACCATTTATTTTGTAACAATAAACCTAAACTTCAATTATAGAGAGTGCTTAGTAGTGACCGAGAGTGTGATGTGAAATAGGTTGAACGTGTTGAACAACTGGTTGGACGTGTTGGACAATG